>JBAIZL010000004.1:68153509-68168509 GCA_036971475.1 Prosapia bicincta
CCTCATCCTACACTTTTTATAACCCCTAACTCAGATTATTATCTCCTCAGGAATTCCCAGAACAGTCTCGTCATTAACCTTCCATGTCCCAGACCAAGAGAGTTTTAATTCCCTACCTTAATCCTGTGTTTTAATAACATTATTTCCACCGTCCTCCATAGGCATTAATAGTCCGATCGGATTGTTGGACTTGAAATATAACAAAATTAAAATTGTGGCAGTCGTAGGAGAGTGTACGCAAGCGAGCTTTTGATTCACATTTATTGACTACCCTGAAGTAAGTTGACTTAATAAATTCAGTTTAAGTCTTTAAATCTCCGTAAATTAAATAATTAATTTTATTATTAGAAAGTACAGCAGAGCCTCGATCATCCGAGCTAAAGTGAACCGAGAGTATCACGGATAATCGAAAACTCGGTTAACACAGATTCTGTCAACAGTCGAGAAGGAAATATATGGTAAACTGGTTAAGTGAATAAAAAAATTCAAAGATGTAAAAATAGCATCTACTACATAATGAAACGAATGAATGATAAATATGTAGAAATAAAATTAAAATACAAAATAAACAACTAATATAATCAAAAATATTTTAGTGTAGATTCCTACTTAGTCAACAAAGAAAAATTGACAGCTGTTCTACCACGTAACCTGTAAGATAAAATCAGCTGTTTTATGTAATCATATGTCATCACTTATTTTAAGTCAATTTGACAAAATAACTATATTGCATACCTTGCCCCTTTCGTGAAAAGTTTTTCTGGCATATAAAACTAAAATTTATTCATTAATAAATTTAATTAATGTTTGGAAAAACTGTATTATAATCAAATGTCATTCCATACAGGTTTCCAAAAACGTATTGGAACTTTAGTGAATGAATAAAAAGTATTCTGATAACGATTGGTAATTTGAAGAAGATATATGTAAGAAAAGTGTGAACTAATAGAAGGAACTGTAAAAGATAGAAACTTTTAAAACACATTTTTACGTCGTTACCTGAAAGCATGTCTAAAGGCAAAACGTAGCCTATAAACGAACTGCAAATTTTTTACTACGAAAAATAGCTTGAGACTTGGTTACTTTTAGCTCTAATCACCGAGGCTCTACTTTAGTATATTTTAAATTACTGTCAATATAGAAAGCTACATAGCCTACGAATAATAAAATCAGCTGTTGTCTGAAGTCATGTATTATCGTATAATTTAATCAAATACACTGTATTTCTGGATTAACAGGAAATTGTTTTCGAAAGTTACTTAAACATAACATTTGAATTACATCTAAGTGAAGATGAAAACTCGTGTTGCCGTCAACCTAACGCTTTCAAGCTAACTCTCGCGTTGGCTTCATGTTCGGCTTTCGTAAATCTACGAGACTGTTCGATAGAGTGAAAGAAAATATTGCATTCGTATAAATGTTTTAGAGATGTAGAAACGCGGAAATTGCTAATAGTTAGAATTCCTGAGTATCTTCACGTTATACAGTTTTACTCTCATGTAAAGTAATTTTATATGCTGTACTTCAAAAATCTTAGTAAACTTAGTAAGACAAACTATTCTTAACTAAACACTTGTCTCCTACCTTAATATTTTCTGCATTTGATTTTCTATTGTGAAGATAAAAGCGAGCAAGGTAGTCGGTTGTTATAGGAACACAACATGGGGAAATTAACATACTGTATATGGAAATCAGATAGAACTCAATACAGATGAGACTGTGGTACTTGCAGCAGAAACAGGGCTAAACTCAGGGATGATTAGAACAGTGATTCTATTGAGTTAACTCATGCTAAAATGAGTGAATATTTGTAAATAGACACCTTAAATATTAAAGGTTAACTGTAAAGGAAGAAACATTTTCAAATAATTTTTTTTCTATTCATCACCAGCTTTTTATGCTTGAATATAATTTTGTAAGTTTCTGTTTTACATAATGTTATTAAATTGGTTATTGAGAACATTTTGATACACAATTATGTTATACTTTAGAGGTATTTTGTATTTTCTATTTAATTAAACATAAAATCCTGCGCTTCCCCAATAAAACACTTAGCACTACAGACTGTTATTATAAGCACTTGGGTGGTTAAATAAGAGGTATAAAGAGTAGAATAGACATAAAAGATAGCTTGGAAAGAATAGATAAATATTGAAATAGCAAAAGTAGCATCGGAAAATTCAGAAAAGGTGAAGGCGTGATTGAGATCATCATGGTTGAAGTTGGATAGATAAGAGTTTATTAAGAAACAAAGGAAACGAGCATTCGTTTCAAGTGTAAACTCTTACAATTTAATAAGAAAGCATACACTCTTGTTCCCCTTTGTAAACAAATGTACTAGCTAAATGTAATTGTCAGAGAGAAACATCTGTACTCATATTGAGTAATGATGGGGCTTTCTAGAAGATTGAACTAAGCACCCACACGTCGAGCCGATCACCTGTACATAAGCAAGAATAAATCGACCACCAGGGACACGATAAGACGTATGTTCTGTCAGAAATCGATTGTGTAATTGCATTGAGGGGTGGGTGTGAGTCACTCGGCGTACACTGAAGGTCACGAAGGGGGTTGGAATTGCTACACACCCTCGTTCATTCTGAATCATCTCGCAAACGTGAATAAATCGACATGACTGCAGATATAAATGGCCCTGTTTGGAAACACTTTTGTGGATGTGTTTGTACCGGGCGTTGCTGAAGCCGGGGTGGAACGCGATAGTCCTGTACAGAACCGGGTATCGCGTAAACCCGTAAATCTTGGGAGATTTGTTGATGTATCTGCACCGGCGGGCCTACAATTTACTGCCGGCTTTAATGTCAAGACACGTTTAGCATAAAACTCGTTTAAAGTGTAACTAGATCCAGATCCACGGAACTGATTCGATCCAGTTATTTTTGGGCATTTTTTTATTCAGACATTTTACTTGCCGACGGTTTTGCTTACGAATCAACGCAAGGTTTATAAAGTGTTTGCATTTATCTAGAATAGAAAAATAATTGTAGGTCCCCACGAACAACCCTAGTTTTATATTTTTTTGCTATAGAGACATTAGAAAAGTTTTAATAAAAAAATTAAGAATAAAAAATAATTATTCTAAAAATAGGCATAGATTAGTTTTTTTTATAAGATTAATAAAAAAAATTATTATAGTGCAAAAATAACCATAAGATTATAAACGAATTAGGTTTAAATTATTTATTGCAAAAATAGTCAAATGTTAAAATTAGTTTAGATTATTAGAAAAAGATTATTAAAAAAAATAAATTAATTATTGCAAAAATAGCTATTTAAAAATTAATATGAATAAAAAATGAACATTAAACTAGTTATTGCAAAAATGGCAGTAAAGTTAATTTTTTTTAAAATAAGATAAATAAGAAATTAAAATTAAATTATTTATTGAAAAAATAGCCATAAGGTAAATTTCTTTTCAATAAGAATAATAAACAGGTAATATAAAGAAAACAAAATTTAAGTCAATCCCTACTTGGGTCAACGAAAAAAATTGTATTTCAGTTCCCTTTTATTAAGTAATAAAATTAATATAAATAAAGTAACATAACCTATCCAGCTGTTTTATGAAATTATATTATGTTATCGCTTATTTTAAGCCAAATAGGACGAAATAACTAAATTGCATACCTTGTCCCTTTTGTGAAAAGTTTTATATAAGTTTTATAGTTTTTATAAAATTAAAATTGATTTATTAATCAATTAATTATTGAAAATTAATATTTGAAAAAACTGTGTTAACACCAAGTGTCATCCACTACCTCAAAAAATGGACAAAACCGAGCATATTATCAGTGTTTAATCACATTTGAAACGGTAAGTTGTACGTTTATTTATAAAACAGCAGTTTTGCATAGGTTATTAAATATATTGACGTCTATGTCTAAATAAACTGTAAATAGATTTTAAAATTACCCTTTAGAAACGACGTATCCAGTTAAGGTAAGTTTGATTTTAAAAATATGTTTAGTAACGGTAGTATTCGATTCAACAACCGGTTAGCTTACGTTAGGAATTTTTGTTTTATAGGCTTAACCATTCTTAACCATAAAGGTTCTTACTATTACATTTATGTAAATAAAAACAATTTCTCGACAACAACATACAAATAAAAAAAATAATTAAAACTAAACAAAATTACCAAATTTTTTAAACTTTTATCTTAACACAAAGTAAGTTGTTACGCAAGACTAGACCGCTTCACTTTGGCAATCGTTCTATTGAAGATAACAAACTTTATTATTATTATTATTTTTTTTTTTTTTACCAAGGCTATCTTAACCGCACAAACTAGACCTATATTTAATATAGCGGTATAGTAATGAAATATAAAATAATGTAGTAATTCCTGAAGAATTTCTTGATAAAGTTTATTTTGGGTAATTCATGTAACTTTTAAACAACTTACACACATTGGGCAGGGAACAATTATGGTTTGCGACAGTAAAAATTTTGTTTGTTTGTTTAAAATGTGTTTTTAATATCATATGTAAAAAATCACACACACACACACACACACACACACACACACACACACACACACACACACACACACACACACACACAACATGATGCTGCAGAAGACGTTTCCATCCCATATTAACTTATGCTTCTGAAACTTGGCCATTACGAGGGATGAGGAAAGCAACCTGGCTATCTTCGAGAAGAAGATCCTCAGGAGGATCCTTGGCCCTGTGAATGTTGACGGGCAGTGGAGGAGGAGAAAAAATTATGAGCTTTACGAGCTGTTTGGGAATACCAATATACTGAAAGTAATAAGAATTGGAAGACAGCGCTGAGGAGGGCATGTGGCCCGGATGGAGGAGAGTGATGTACAGTGAAGCCTGTTAGATGGAACTATCTACAAAATGAAAGCAATAGGACGTCCTAGACTTAAATGGATGGTTTGCGTCGCTGAGGATACCAGAACCCTACTGGTTGAGAGGAACTGGAAAGCAGCAGCACAGGATCAAGCTACCTGGCGAAGGCACATTAAAGAGCCCATGATCCACCGTCACGGAAAAAGAAGAAGCTTACAATACCTTAAGTATGAACAATTGTTTTCCTTTTACAAAGTACTTATAAACATGTTGCCTAAGAGCATATATCATTGTTGTATGTGTGTATAATTAGGATCAAAGTCAAACTGTAACATAATTAAAGAGCAGCTAGATAAATAGTCAGCGTTGTAAAAATATATAATTTCATAATTATAATACATAATATTGCTTGTAATTTTATTTTAGGGGAAAATATTTATTCTATACTTTTGCTTAAGTTTAAAATTAGTCATTTCCTTCCACACCTTCCATATTGTCATACGTTCCGGATGTACTTAAGTAATCCTCAAAACCGAACCACACTGTCGCATTAGCTCCAAAATACTTGTTTGGGTTTGCCGGGCAGGAAACTCTTCGTCTGGCAGGAAACTCTTCTTCCTTCCATTCCATAACATTTTACAGGAAGTGATAGTTTTCTCCATTCCTCATAATATGTACTAAGTACACAAACTTTAGTTCATTAACATTGGTTGATTTAATATTAAATAATTCTGAGGTCAAATAAATTTATGTTTTCTATGTGCAACTAAGAGAATAGAGTACGAATATAGATTCTTTATAAGAATATTTACCAATAAAATAAATGTCCTACAGTAACTTTATGCCTGTAGTTCAAAAAAAATAATAGTTGAATGTTGAATATAATTTGATAGCATCAACATTTTTGTTGAATCATACAATATAAACATAAAATAATCTTAACTTAGCTAATTATATATATATATTTGCTGATACGTATTCCTTCACGGATGGAAAAATATGATGAATAGTTACTATCTGGAGTACATCCGTTCAATCTGCAGTCCATAAATTCGCAGTTCCGACGTTTCGCTAGAATCTCATCCAGCATTGACGAGGTGAACCCAACAACAGTAGAAAACAACATTCGCTCTTCTACTGTTGTTGGGTTCACTTCGTCAATGCTGAATGAGATTCTAGCGAAACGTCGGAACTGCGAATTTATGGACTGCAGAATGAACGGATGTACTCCAGATAGTAACTATTCATCAATTATATATATATATATATATATATATATATATATATATATATATATATATATATAGGCTATATATTTGAGTGTGTGTGTGTGTTTGTAAGTGTGTGTAGTTCAATGCAAGATAGTTAATCGTGAAGGATATTTATATTTGATTCTAAAATTGTGGAGTATTTTTTTTTAAAAATCACTTTTTTTGCCTCACGTTTAATTTAGATTGGTAAATTATAAAACATAAAAAGTTTACAAATTTGTCGAGTGAAATTTATGTTAAAAGGATTAAGTTTGAAAGCGGTGTCTACTCCCAAACTTTAAATCTTTGGAATAATAGACAAATACGTAGGTCTACAGGGAGATAAGACCAGCAGTGGTAAATAGCATTGACAGTTTCACCACAAATAAAGTGCACATTCAGTTTTAATTAAATCATGAAACATTCAGGCAGTAAAATATTTTATTAAAGGGAATGATTGTATTCGAGGTTGAGGTAATACATTAAAGCTTGAGTTACTTTATGTTCAGGGTTCGCCGAGCACAGTCCCAGCACTTTAAAGCTCCATTAGACGTCATTCATTGTGCAATCCAGACAAAGTTATCAATTTGTGCAAACACCACAAACGCTTTTATAAAAGTAATGCGTTTAAAAATTAATTTTATTTTTTAACTTTATTGTTTGGTCATACCACTCACCCTTCATCTAATACTTTCTCCTACCTCTATTCCGACTTCCATTTAACATTAAAATGGTATCCTTCTCTTTCTGCGTTTTGTTTTTGTAAAACTTCACCAGAATTTTAGGGTTTCTCGTGTACTGATACCACCTTCCAATCAACCTTCCTTTTCTTGTATCAGCATCCATTTTTTAATCAACCCTTCCTTCTCTATCTTATAATTTGATTAACCTTTGTCTGAGACTTTTCCCTGCTCTAATACCATCTTCCCCTCTCCTACCCTTACTCATACCATCCCTACTCTTAATCAAATCTCACCCTTCTTTACCTAAACCTTCATCAAGAACTTTCTTCTTCCCTGATATTCTCTTCCACTCAACCTTCCTTTCACCGTATCTCTACCCTTTATATTTGTTTAACAATTTCTCTTCTTTCCTCCATTTCTAACTTAGCATTTACTCGATCATAATTTTAGGCTCCCTCCTTTCCTGATACCGCCTTCCAATCATCTTTCCTTTCCTTGTAGTCTGTTGTCTTCCTTTCTACTCAAACCCAAACGTTCCTTCTATCTATCTCTTGATTTATCTAAACATTTAATCATTCTTCACCTTTGTCTTTCCTCTGCCTTAATACCGCCTTCCTCTTGCCCTTTCTTTCATTTTATCCTTTCCATCATTACCCTTAATCAAATCTACCTCTTCTCTACCTCCTACATTTGCTCACTTTTATCTCAGACATTCTCCTGCTCTGATACTGGTTTCCGTTGACATTCCTTTCCTTGAATCTATTCTTCCCTATCCTTTGAACATTTGCTCTTCTTGCTTTAAACATTTCTCCAAACCTTCCTCGTCTCTTCCTTCCGATTTGCCTTTCACTCAACCATCATCTGAAACTTTCTCTTGCCCTGATACCGCACTCCACTCACATCGTTTCCTTGCATTTTTCCCCATCTCTAGCCCTTGACCTTTCTCCAAACCTCCCACGTCTCTTCCTTCCGATTTGCCTTTCACTCAACCATCATCTGAAACTTTCTCTTGCCCTGATACTGCACTCCATTCACATCGTTTCCTTGCATTCTTCCCCATCTCTGGCCCTTGACCTTTCTCCAAACCTGCCACTCCCCTTCCTAAAAGTCCGGGTGAAGTTTTACGCTAAGTATCTGGAGCTGGTCTGGATACAACCGCCTGAAACTTTCTCTTGCCCTGATACTGCACTCCACTCAAATCGTTTCCTTGCATTTTCCCCATCTCTAACCCTTGTCCTTTCTTCAAACCTGTCACTCCCCTTCCTAAAAGTCCGGGTGAAGTTATACGCTAAGTATCTGGAGCTGGTCTGGATAGAAACGCCTGAAACTTTCTCTTGCCCTGATACTGCACTCCATTCACATCGTTTCCTTGCATTCTTCCCCATCTCTGGCCCTTGACCTTTCTCCAAACCTGCCACTCCCCTTCCTAAAAGTCCGGGTGAAGTTATACGCTAAGTATCTGGAGCTGGTCTGGATACAACCGCCTGAAACTTTCTCTTGCCCTGATACTGCACTCCACTCAAATCGTTTCCTTGCATTTTCCCCATCTCTAACCCTTGTCCTTTCTTCAAACCTGTCACTCCCCTTCCTAAAAGTCCGGGTGAAGTTATACGCTAAGTATCTGGAGCTGGTCTGGATAGAAACGCCTGAAACTTTCTCTTGCCCTGATACTGCACTCCATTCACATCGTTTCCTTGCATTCTTCCCCATCTCTGGCCCTTGACCTTTCTCCAAACCTGCCACTCCCCTTCCTAAAAGTCCGGGTGAAGTTATACGCTAAGTATCTGGAGCTGGTCTGGATAGAAACGCCTGAAACTTTCTCTTGCCCTGATACTGCACTCCATTCACATCGTTTCCTTGCATTTTTCCCCATCTCTAACCTTTGACCTTTCTCCAAACCTGCCACTCCTCTTCCTAAAAGTCCGGGTGAAGTTATACGCTAAGTATCTGGAGCTGGTCTGGATACAAACGGCTGAAACTTTCTCTTGCCCTGATACCGCACTCCATTCACATCGTTTCCTTGCATTTTTCCCCATCTCTAACCTTTGACCTTTCTCCAAACCTGCCACTCCCCTTCCTAAAAGTCCGGGTGAAGTTATACGCTAAGTATCTGGAGCTGGTCTGGATACAACCACCTGAAACTTTCTCTTGTCCTGATACCGCACTCTATTCACATCGTTTCCTTGCATTCTTCCCCATCTCTAATCCTTGACCTTTCTCCAAACCTGTCACTTCCCTTCCTAAAAGTCCGGGTGAAGTTATACGCTAAGTATCTGGAGCTGGTCTGGATACAACCGCCTGGAGCATCTCCAGTAATAAAAGGACTACTAGTACCGTCACTGGGCCAAATCACAAGTTTACAAAACACATAGATTTAGAATTTCTGATAAATATTTGAAAAACTTTCTTAAATACTTGAAAAATGATATTATTCGGTTCTGATACATTTTTTTATGTTAAATAATCATGATGTAGCAGCTTTTACATCCTAAAAATATCGTGTTGTTATCAATTTTCATTTGTCTAAACGTACCAAATATATATGAAAAAGGTTAAATTGTAAGTTTTACATGTTAAGTGATACATTGACTCATTGAAATTGCGGGCGATTGTGTGTGCTAGGTTTACTCGAGCCAGTCCCAGAGTAGGCCTTCGTGTTCCCCACGAGAGAACTAGGTCTTTTTTGATGGGCGACCTTGTAAACAGGATCCTTCGTATACCAGAGACCAAGGATCTATATGTGTTTACTTTAATTACATCTATATTCACAATCCTTTATATCCATTTGGAAATTCACATGGCAGGGTAGTTATATAGGCGGTAGGTACAAACATATTAATAAGTAAAACAGTAGTAAATATACGAGTATACTACTCTTACTAATCAAATATTCTTTGAGCTTAGCTTGTGAGGTTATGTTAGAAACAAATAAAAACATACACACAACTCACAAATTAATCATTTATTTACTCATGCGCGTTTTAATGACCAAGTCATCATCATCAGTGAGTGTTACTACTACAAACTCTAACTTACAACTAGGGTGAAAGTAAGGTTACACTTCCGTATGTGTAGGCCTACAGTAGGCGTGGCCACGCCCACTAGTCAAAACTAGGGCTAGTAACTGCTGTTTTGACAAGTGGGCGTGGCAACGCCTAATGTATAAATACGGAAGTGTAACCTTACTTTCACCCTAGTTGTAAGTTAGAGTTTGTAGTAGTAACACTCACTGATGATAATGACTTGGTCATTGAAACGCGTATGAGTAAAAAAATGATTAATTTGTGAGTTTTGTGTATGTTTTTATTTGTTTCTAACTGTTACTAATGTTACGTTGGGCCTTTTAGACTGTCATTTGAATTCTTAAGTCCGGCGATCAGTAGTGCATTATTGCGATAGGATTTCTATTTGTTTATTGGAGTAGTTGTCGTCCATTCGGTGATTAATACGAATTTCTATCAAATCACCATTTGATTCTTTCTTGACATTGTTAACGTATTTGTAAAAAGGTATTGTTATGCATCCGTTATATGCATTTTTGTAATGTATACATTTCTTATATTAAAACTACGTCGACGTACGAGCAAACTAAAATTTAGAATCGGAGGTTGTTCCTTTCTCTACGGACATTACTAAAAATTTTAAAGCAAAAAAAGGACGTTATTATCGAATTTCAGGTAGGGTTGAAGTTGGGCGTAGATCAAAGGTTGAAGGGGAAAGAGGATTTACTTTGACTGGTCTGGGTAAAGCCGTTTCGCTATAATAGGTTCTCTAATGGACCATGTCCACTGCACAGTGTATAGACTACTCTTGCCAAGGGTGAAATAAATGCGGGACAAGATATGGAGGTCTTAATTCCTGGTACTGGGTAATAAGACGAATCATGGTCTGTGTGTAAGTGTGGTCACTTTCCTAAAGCACACATACTGCATGGAGAGAGTGCATTCTCGAAGCAGAGAGTGCAGTGACTATATATATATATATATATATATATATATATATATATATATATATATATATATATATATATATATTAAAAATGGTGATATGTTTTCTTGTAATATAGTTAATAAATTAAAAATATTTCAAAAACAAGGATACTTTTAATACATATATTATTCAAAGCTTTTCTCCGATAAAACAGTACCACCATCTTCAGGAAAATAATTATGTATTATGTATATATAAATATCGCAATATGTATTCTTGTGTATTAATAAAGAACTAAGTCAAAATACAAATACAAGAATTATAATTGAATTTACAATTCAAAGTTTTTTGTTGGCTAACAGTACCAGCATCATCAGGAATATTAAACAATTAAAATTGTTAATTTTAACAGGAATTTTAATTGTTTATTATTTCTGATGATGTTGGTACTGTTAGCCAACGAAAAACTTTGAATTGTAAATTCTATTATAATTCTTGTATTTGTATTTTGGCTTAGTTCTTTATATATATATATATATATATATATATATATATATATATATATATATATATATATACATATATATATTTCTTGTATTCATTCACTTATCACTTACACTATAATGTACTTAAAGAAGAATCTTACTTTATAAATATGCGAGGACTAAACTTTCGAGGACTAATTACGTGTCCTCATTATCGAGAATCAATTGAGACTCCTTTGATGTTAGAAAATGAGGACTCATAATTGGTCCTCGAATGTCGACTCGCATATACAAAAAGTAAGATTCTTGCTAAAGTACATTACAGTGTAAGTGATATATATATATATATATATATATATATATATATATATATATATATATATATATATATTAAACTTTGCAACACTGTTTTCTTGTATTTCTTCACTTATTACTTACTCCATAATATAGCCGACTGAAACAAGAATCGCACTTGGTATATATACGTGTTAACTTTCTAAAATTTTAATTACGCTTCCTCATTTCCTAGCATCAACTGAGAATATATATATATATATATATATATATATATATATATATATATATATATACATATAGCGTGCAGAGTCGCTTACCTTAAGCCTATTCTCTATCAGGGTTTAAAATTGAAGTATTCATCCATCCGTTACTTAATTTCTCATGACGACCAAGTTTCATTGTGGCGTTTGAAAAAGAGAAATTCCCATTGGAATTATTTTATTATATAATCTTATTATAAAAGAAATCCGCCAATAATAGTCGAAACCATAGCGCACCTGGATTCGGTTGAAATATTTAGCCTCAATCCAATGGCCGCCATTATAGATCGATTGATCGCGAATTCTGTAGGTCAATGATATGTAGGCATAACCGAATGCAATGTTGGGTTTTGCACGGCACAAGGAAGTGTTGTTGACAAAACCTAACGATTTCCCATCGCAGCATTTCCGGGAGTAACAGGTACACGACCGTCTGCGCACGCGCGGCGACGTAATGTCTCCGTAACCATGGCAACGCGGCGGTGACTCATAGCACGTCTAAATGTATCAGTATTCAGTACGCCACGTCACCAGAATGAATCGTTACCAACTTTGTCATGAAATTATTTCGTTTTGTTAATAGAAACAACTTGGTTGCCCAGATGCAATCATCTAGCATATTTTACTTTAATAAAATATTATTTTTACGTGGCTTTTAAGAAAATCTCTTACTCGAAATAATCGACTTTTAAAACTCGATGAAATATATACGAGCAAATCCCCTGAGGAAATGGCAAGGATTAGGGGTGGATATGACCTGGATCTTTTTCGCTTTCATAGGCGGCCTATAGCAGCAAATCCTTCGCACACTCGTCGAAAGACTTAATAAAGGAGGGGTGATTTGTCTCTGGAAGATTGCGCGGTCAAAATGTTTTTACTCTTATGCAAGAGAATCAAAATCTCAATTTTAAATATAAAAGACAAACAAAACAAATTTTTTTAGGTTGTTTAACAAAAAAGGGAAAAGATTTAAAAATTGTTAAG
The DNA here is from genome assembly GCA_036971475.1 of Prosapia bicincta. Lineage (NCBI taxonomy): Eukaryota > Metazoa > Arthropoda > Insecta > Hemiptera > Cercopidae > Prosapia > Prosapia bicincta. The sequence continues at coordinate 68,166,234 of JBAIZL010000004.1, forward strand.
GTTTTCAACATGTGTTATATCCAAAACTGTTCACCTCGAATTTGTCTTTTTGCTGCCTTTTACATGAAAATTTGTAACTTTTTGTAAAATATGTAGGTTTTCCTTGAAAATAGTCTTGACTCTAGTTTATTTATGTGTCTTAATGAAAACCAAATAGTTCAAGCTTACATAAAAGTACAGAACATAAATTGTATTTTTTACATTTATAATTTTTTTTCAAGTTTATAAACACACTAATTATTTTATTACTTTTTTTAATTGACTGTAAAATATTAAAAAAAAACAAAATTGTGAACAGATCTTGAAAAGTATAAATTAAAATTCTGGCAAAATATTTTAATCGTATAAATAAAACATTGACTTGCCTGTTACAATGCCACAGCGATGTTTATTAAACGAATAGTACCCAAAAACGCAAAATATAGCTCTAATTGTTATTGGAGGGAATTTAATTCTCTACTAACCGGTACATAGATACGATAATTTAACGTAAATGACAATGCTACAGAATTATTCCGCAGCAACGATACATCGTTACAAAATTACGGACTTGGATGTTTCGTTGCAAAATAGCCAAAGGGCTCTGCTACTGCTGTTGCTATTAATAAAATTAAAAGCAATTTTGCCTGTGTCTCGAAAGGAATGGGTTCCATTGTTGTTTTATTCATTTAATTAAAACCTTTTGCAATTCTTTCTGTTAGCTCACATTCTCCCTATATCTACATCTTGTACAAATTTTCAGTCGTTAATAAAATACTTTTTATTATCTACTCAAGTTAAAATAATGTGTTGAAACTTGTAGACGATTACATTTGCTGTTGTTACAGTTTCTTTAAATATTAATTCAATAATTAAATTTGATTAATTAATTTAGTTTTATATGGATGAAAAGCTTTTCCCAAGATAGACAAGGTATGCAATATAGTTACTCCGTCCCATTTGACTTAAAATAAGTGATAACATATGATTTCATAAAACTGGTTTTAGATATAGGTTATGAGGTAGAACAGCCGTTTTAACGCATAGGCTATGTTACTTTATTTATATGAATTGTAATTATTTAATAAAAAGTAACTGAAATAAAATTTGTCTTTTTATATCTAAGTAGGAATAGATTTTAACACTTTTTTTGTTTACATTACCTGTTTTTACTAACATTTTTGTATTCTGCATATAATTTTATTAGTAGTGGTAGACACTTGTTATTAATTTTTTTCAAATATTAATTCAATAATTAAATTTGATTACTTAATTTAGTTTTGTATGGATGAAAAGCTTTTAACAAGAGGGGCAAGGTATGAAATATAAGTATTTCGTCCCCTTTAACTTAAAATAATTGTTTTAATTGTTCATACAGATTTTTTCAAATATTCATTCATTAACTGAGTTTAATTAATTAATTTTAGTTTTATGTGGGAGAAAAACATTTGACAAGAGGGGAAATGTATTCAATATAATTACTCCGTTCCATTTGGCTTAAAATAAGTGATAACATATGATTTTATAAAACAGCTGGTTTTAGATATAGGTTATGTGGTAGAACAGCTGATTCAGCGCATTGGTTATGTTACTTTATTTATAATATTTGTAATTATCTAATAAAAGGTAATTAAAATAAAACTTTTCTGTGTTGACCTAAGTAGGAATAGACTTTAACAGTTTTTTATTTATATTACTTGTTTTCATTGGTTTTCCGCTCCTAACCTCCAGACGTTCCTGAATGCACTCACTACGGAGTCTAATCTTCGCATATGCTCTAAGCCTAATTGAATGACCGCCATAAAAGTAGCATTCGAAAATGCTATTATATCGTCCCTTTTACTGAATGCTTCAGGTGATAATGGTGTGCATGGTAATTTACATTAACAAAAAACCTGTATATGTATCTCTGTGCACCTTGAAACGATTATATAAAACCACATTGTGTTTATTTTTAATTCATGTAAAATTAAAATAACTGATATAAATTTAAATTTTAATATTAATAATTGAATATATTACACACAATATATTGTATAGTAATTGTAGTTTAAATATTATATCATTATATATTTAATTAATATTTGAATATTAAAACTCTTTTCTTTTAAAACTCTTTCCTTTCATTTTTTACTTCTTAAAAATCCATCATGTATTTTGGAATTTCAGAAGTTTGGTGTATATTTTTAATGCTAATATTTACATTAAAGTTTAATTATTTTTGAACACAATATGCCCTCTTGCCCAGATTATGTTTTTTTTATCAGGAGCATGTCCGAAACCCCCTCCATTGTAAA
>JBAIZL010000004.1:68173509-68226009 GCA_036971475.1 Prosapia bicincta
TTGTATTTACTTAGTTTTTCTTTATATTTATTGTTTTATTAGGTGTTTATTTCTTAGCTCGCATATTAATGTTTATATTAAGGGAATCACACAACTTCACGTGTAGAGAGTCAGGTGCTCGAGTAGAGTCTCTATCGGGGTTGTAAAGGGTGCCTATCTACTCGTTTCACCCTTGGTACGAAGGGAAAGGGAAGATTACGTGAAATTAGGTAGGACTTAGGAAAGGACAAGGTTATTTGGGATTAATTGCCAAGTGCTAGTAACAGGATAACTGCGGCATTGAGTGACCAGCCTCACTTACCTGAAGCAGACCTAGTCTCTATCGGGGTTGTAAAGGGTGCCTATCCACTCGTTTCACCCTTGGTACGAAGGGAAAGGGAAGATTACGTGAAATTAGGTAGGACTTAGGAAAGGACAAGGTTATTTGGGATTAATTGCCAAGTGCTAGTAACAGGATAACTGCGGCATTGAGTGACCAGCCTCACTTACCTGAAGCAGACCTAGTCTCTATCGGGGTTGTAAAGAGGTCCCTATCTACTCGTTTCACCCTTGGTACGAAGGGAAAGGGAAGATTACGTGAAATTAGGTAGGACTTAGGAAAGGACAAGGTTATTTGGGATTAATTGCCAAGTGCTAGTAACACGATAACTGTGGCATTGCGTGACCAGCCTCACTTACCTGAAGCAGTCCTAGTCTCTATCGGGGTTGTAAAGAGGTCCCTATCTACTCGTTTCACCCTTGGTACGAAGGGAAAGGGAAGATTACGTGAAATTAGGTAGGACTTAGGAAAGGACAAGGTTATTTGGGATTAATTGCCAAGTGCTAGTAACAGGATAACTGCGGCATTGAGTGACCAGCCTCACTTACCTGAAGCAGACCTAGTCTCTATCGGGGTTGTAAAGAGGTCCCTATCTACTCGTTTCACCCTTGGTACGAAGGGAAAGGGAAGATTACGTGAAATTAGGTAGGACTTAGGAAAGGACAAGGTTATTTGGGATTAATTGCCAAGTGCTAGTAACAGGATAACTGCGGCATTGAGTGACCAGCCTCACTTACCTGAAGCAGACCTAGTCTCTATCGGGGTTGTAAAGGGTGCCTATCTACCCGTTTCACCCTTGGTACGAAGGGAAAGGGAAGATTACGTGAAATTAGGTAGGACTTAGGAAAGGACAAGGTTATTTGGGATTAATTGCCAACTGCTAGTAACAGGATAACTGCGGCATTGAGTGACCAGCCTCACTTACCTGAAGCAGACCTAGTCTCTATCGGGGTTGTAAAGAGGTCCCTATCTACCCGTTTCACCCTTGGTACGAAGGGAAAGGGAAGATTACGTGAAATTAGGTAGGACTTAGGAAAGGACAAGGTTATTTGGGATTAATTGCCAAGTGCTAGTAACAGGATAACTGCGGCATTGAGTGACCAGCCTCACTTACCTGAAACAGACCTAGTCTCTATCGGGGTTGTAAAGAGGTCCCTATCTACCCGTTTCACCCTGTTGTACGAAGGGAAAGGGAAGATTACGTGAAATTAGGTAGGACTTAGGAAAGGACAAGGTTATTTGGGATTAATTGCCAAGTGCTAGTAACAGGATAACTGCGGCATTGAGTGACCAGCCTCACTTACCTGAAGCAGACCTAGTCTCTATCGGGGTTGTAAAGAGGTCCCTATCTACCCGTTTCACCCTTTTTACGAAGGGAAAGGGAAGATTACGTGAAATTAGGTAGGACTTAGGAAAGGACAAGGTTATTTGGGATTAATTGCCAAGTGCTAGTAACAGGATAATGGTGGCATCGCGTGACCAGCCTCACTTACCTGAAGCAGACCTAGTCTCTATCGGGGTTGTAAAGGGTGCCTATCTACTCGTTTCACCCTTGGTACGAAGGGAAAGGGAAGATTACGTGAAATTAGGTAGGACTTAGGAAAGGACAAGGTTATTTGGGATTAATTGCCAAGTGCTAGTAACAGGATAACTGTGGCATTGAGTGACCAGCCTCACTTACCTGAAGCAGTCCTAGTCTCTATCGGGGTTGTAAAGAGGTCCCTATCTACTCGTTTCACCCTTGGTACGAAGGGAAAGGGAAGATTACGTGAAATTAGGTAGGACTTAGGAAAGGACAAGGTTATTTGGGATTAATTGCCAAGTGCTAGTAACAGGATAACTGTGGCATTGAGTGACCAGCCTCACTTACCTGAAGCAGACCTAGTCTCTATCGGGGTTGTAAAGAGGTCCCTATCTACCCGTTTCACCCTTGGTACGAAGGGAAAGGGAAGATTACGTGAAATTAAGTAGGACTTAGGAAAGGACAAGGTTATTTGGGATTAATTGCCAAGTGCTAGTAACAGGATAACTGCGGCATTGAGTGACCAGCCTCACTTACCTGAAGCAGTCCTAGTCTCTATCGGGGTTGTATTGAGGTCGATATCTACCCGTTTTGCCCTGTGTACGAAGGAAAAGGGAAGATTACGTGAAATTAGATAGGACTTAGGAAAGGACAAGGTTATTTGGGATTAATTGCCAAGTGCTAGTAACAGGATAACTGCGGCATTGAGTGACCAGCCTCACTTACCTGAAGCAGTCCTAGTCTCTATCGGGGTTGTAAAGAGGTCCCTATCTACTCGTTTTGCCCTGTGTACAAAGGAAAAGGGAAGATTACGTGAAATTAGATAGGATTAGGAGAGGACATAATTAATTCCCACTTACTAGGAACAGGATAATGGTGGTATCGCGTGACCAGTCTCACTTACCTGAAGCAGACCTACTCTCTATCGGGGTTGTATTGAGGTCGATAGCTACCCGTTTTGCCCTGTGTACGAAGGAAAAGGGAAGATTACGTGAACTTAGTTAGGACTTAGGAAAGGACATCATTAATTCCCACTTACTAGGAACAGGATAATGGTGACATGCGTGACCAGCCTCACTTACCTGAAGCAGACCTACTCTCTATCGGGGTGAAGAAAGGTGTCTGTTTGCTATTCACTTAGGACCACAAAAAATGTGGCCTTTTTTCTGTGGCAAATTTTCTGTCAGATTTTAGCCTGAAACATTTAAACGAAGTTTGCAAATATTTTAACAGATTTAGCTTCTGCTAAATATTTTCGTAAATATCCTGAGTTTGAGCAAAAGCTATATTTTCACAATATCCGTTTGCAGCGTAAACAGAAATATTTTTAACGTGTGTAGCTCGGATATTTCAACAATTACGGATGAATATGTAATGAGCTCCGCGGCGCGGCGGCGAGGGGAGGTGTGTACCGTACAGGGTTTCATACTGTTTAATTTGTTGCATAACATCTGCACGGGAAAACATAAATCCAAGGTGTCAAAACACAGCGCGCCGAACAACTTACATGCCTAATTAAACTCTAATTTAATTACACTGCTTTATGGTTGTGGTGATTTTATTTACTGCACGGCAGTTCATTAAAAGCAACTACAATTACTGCAGGAAAACTAGAATCCGACCGCAAATTTTCTGGGTCATTTAAATTGCCGGAAATTTGCGCAAGAGATGGGCGCTGGATGAGGGTTTACCAAATTGTTGACCAAGGTTAACCAAGTCTATATCGGTGTTCTTTCTTCACAGCTACTGCTCATTGCCAAGCTTTTATTTGTTTCCTCTTTGCTCCAGCTCAAATATTTCATTCGTCGTAATGGTTATCTATCATTTCATATCATTTTCTGCCTTTTACTGCCAACCTAACTTTACCTAAACTTTCTTCATTGTGTCGGATTCGTTCACCTTAATTCCATCCACTCTGTCATAACGTTTTTAGTTGTTATTACCAATCTAATCTCGTTAAAAATCTCTTGTTCACTTTGTGCTTTGTGTCTCACTCATTTATCTTATTCCATCTTTTATTTCATACTCTAATACCAAACTAAACTGCCTTCTTTCTCTTCTCCTTTGTGTCGGATTCATTCACCTTGATTCCATCCACCCTGTCATAACGTTTTTAGTTGTTATTACCAATCTAATCTCGTTAAAAATCTCTTGTTCACTTTGTGCTTTGTGTCTCACTCATTTATCTTATTCCATCTATTATTTCATACTCTAATACCAAACTAAACTTCCTCTTTTCCCTTCTCCTTTGTGTCGGATTCATTCGCCTTGATTCCATCCACCCTGTCATAACGTTTTTAGTTGTTATTACCAATCTAATCTCGTTAAAAATCTCTTGTTCACTTTGTGCTTTGCGTCTCACTCATTTATCTTATTCCATCTATTATTTCATACTCTAATACCAAACTAAACTTCCTCTTTTCCCTTCTCCTTTGTGTCGGATTCATTCACCTTGATTCCATCCACCCTGACATAGCGTTTTTAGTTGTTATTACCAATCTAATCTCGTTAAAAATCTCTTCCTCACTTTGTGCTTTGTGTCTCACTCATTTATCTTATTCCATCTTTTATTTCATACTCTAATACCAAACTAAAGTGCCTTCTTTCCCTTCTCCTTTGTGTCGGATTCGTTCACCTTGATTCCATCCACCATTTACCTTTTCTGCTTTCTACCATTTCATAATTTTCCCACTTTTTATTACCGCCCTAACCTTCTTCAGACTCTCGTCTTTGTCTTGTTTTTGTGTCTGACTCATTTACCTTATTTCATAGCTTGTCTACCTTTTATTACTAATTTATCCTCATTCAAACTCTCTTCTTTGCCTTGGTGTTTGTGTGAGACTTATTTACCTTATTCCATCCATTTATTCATACCTTTTCTATCTTAACCTCGTCCAATCTAACCATAGATAGGATCGATTAATTTGAGGTATCTGATTAATTTACCTCATTTGTTCTATTATTTCATACCTTTTTTTACATTTTGTTACCAATCTAACCTCATCCAAACTTTCTTCTTTAGTTTCTTCTTTGGGCCTGATTTGTTTACCTTATTTCATATATTATTTCATGCTTTTTATTACCAATCTAGCCTCATGTAAACTCTCTTCTTTATGCCTGATTCATTTACTTTACGTTTCTCCCCTCCCTGGTACACTGTGTCAATTGATGTGCAAATCAACTCGCTACTGCTTGACTTCACAAATACTTTTCGATAATTTAAAGACCTTTAACTTTTTGGATTTTATACCCAGATCTATCCTAACGAGGTACCCTGTAGTTGGTTTTAATATATATGTATAGTAATGTGGTTATACTGTATAGCTATTATCAGTCCTACAGAATTACATAAAAGTCGAGTGTGTTGCATAAATAAGGATATGAGTGTATGACGTACAATTGTATATAGGCGATAGTTTTAACCACTGGACACTATACTATTATTTGTTTGCTACACTTATAATAACTTTGTTCTTGTTTAGAATGTTATATTCTAGTAACATATGTAAAATCGAAAAAAAACAAAGGATGTACGTATGCACCACATACATACACAAGTTACACAAAATGTTGGTGGTATCCAAAGTTTGCCTGCTACAAGCGACCGGATATAACTATCAGAGAGTGATCAAATTCATATAACACAGAGCAACACATATTTAGGTGCCAAATGTTTTACAGCACAAATTTTTAATGTACTTAATGCGTAGAATTCAAATATGAATTTACTTATTTTCTATCGGCTTTCATTTTTGAGATATTTGCATACAGCAAATTTTATACATTACAAATTCCTTAATCTAAGTAAGTAGTAGGGAAATGTTTTTTAAAGATTCAATATAATTTTTATATTATTTTTGCAAAAAAACACTGCTTTTATTTTGATTACAAGTAAAAAATATTTAAGTTAAAAATTGATCAGAAAAATAAAATATTACTTGACAACACGGAAACTTCTTTTGTTGGACACTTGAGTGAACTTTGTCGGGGCAGTCTCTTTCTAAGTTCCAGCAGTAATCCGCCACCATGTGATTATCCAACCTCCCTTGATATCTTTCTTCCATTGTCTTGATGTCCTGGTGAAATCTCTCTCCTTGTTCCTCGCTAAGGTCACCGAGGTTTTTTGGGAAACGGTCCAAGTGGCTATGGAGGTAGTGAACTTTAATACTCATGTTGCAATCCAAATCTCTAACGTTTTTAAGCATTTCACTTACAAGTTGGGCATAGTTTTCAGCTTTATGGTTTCCCAAAACGTTTTGTACAACCAAAACAAAAGATTTCCAATTTTCCTCAAGCTCATTCATGGATTCATTATAATGAGGGTCTTTTATGAGCTATCTGATTTGAGGACCATCAAAAATGCCAGCTTTGAGTTTTTCTGTACTACGTCCAGGCATTTTTTTACATATGTAAGCAAAACATTGACTCTGGATTTAGAGGCTTTACAAATTGCTTCATTAAGCCTAATTTAATGTGCAGGGGAGGCATAATATTTTTATCTTGATTAACTAGAACTTCGCGAATAACATTTTTTTCTCCAACAACCATGTTTTCTCTTTTAGGCCATTCTTTTCCCACCCAGTGATATTGTTTAGCCCTGCTGTCCTAGTAACATAAAAAACACGGAAATTTAGTAAAGCCACCCTGCTGACCATGAAGGAAATTAACCATTTTGAAATATACACAGATTAGCCACTCATGATCTTGGTATTTTATCTTTTCCATAACTAAAGCGATGTTGTCATATTCTTCTTTCATTGTAGTTGAGTGAGCAATGGGTATTGCACCATATTTGTTGCCATTGTGCAAAAAAAACACACTTTAGACTCCGGTTAGAGCTGTCGATAAACAAACGCCAATCTTCGGGCCTGTAAACGGTAAGACCCATTGCTAGAAGAAGTGCCTTAAAGGCATTACAAAAACAAGATTATTTTCTTCAGAAAAAAAGGGCAGTAAGATTTTTTTCTCTTGTACGATAAAATGTGATTTTAGTCCCAACTTCCAGCAAATTCTTATCATTCAATCTAGAAACGAGAAGTTCAGAATCTTCCTTTGAAAGGTTTAAATCTCTTACAAGATCATTACACTCACTTTGTGGGAAACGCTGCGGTGATGTTGGCTTTCCTTCGTAATCACTGTCGTTGCCTTCACCGTGTACTTCACATGGAGAGTCAGAAAGAGTGAATAGGAATTGGATAGGTCCACTTACCACGATTATTGCGATTTATCCCATTAATATTAACCATACAAAAGTAGCAATCGTCAAAATGATTTTTTGTTCTCTTCAAACCAAAGGGATGCTAAACTTTAAACTCCTCCTTTTACCATTTATCCATTGTCTCAAGTGTTCGGTACATGCTTTACAAACAAAGTGGGGCGCCCGCAATTTGTCTTGATCACCAAGCTTAACAGAAAAATATGCATTATATGCTCTTTTCACAAAATCTGTAACTAGTTTTCTGTTCTCCTTCAAAGTGTAATCACCACAAATATAACAAAATATATCAGGATGGTTAACACAGCTCCTACGACTTGTATTCATGGTAAAACTCAACTACAAAAACAAAACATGCATCAATTCAGGTTAGGTTCAACACTGAAAACAAGATGGCGTGTTCTTTTAGACTAAAATCACCTGACGAGAGTGCATAGAGTAATACGAGAACCAACAAAAGTGAATACAAGTATAATAACATAGTGTAAGACTCTCAACGCAATCATTCATATAAGACAAATGCAATTGTTTATATGTAAACAAAGACATGCCATATCTCAAAAACTAGAGCTGTTAGAAAAAAATACTACTATTTTTGTAATCAGCGTATCAGGTATAGCAAAGATCAGCATAAATATCTAAGGCACCAGACAATTAATTTTTTTTGTAATGCTGTGTAATTAATGAGATGAAGTTGAATTTTATAAAAATGAATTGAACTGCCTTATTTATAGTTTTAAATTAGGTGTCTTTAATGTTGTCATAATGTTTACTTATTACAGTGGATATAATCGAAGTATACGTAGATATATATAATATTTTGTCGATATACCTACTTATAACTTTACGGGCCGTGGGTCAACAGATCTTCTGTAGGGTTATAGTGTTCCGCTATAATATTCCCCCTAATATCACCATATCCTTCCTTAGGTGAGAGTAGTCTTCGTCGGACATATAATGTTCCCTATTCAGGTTTTATTACGCCCGTTCTACAGTATACATAATTACATCTACCTTTCCTTATTCCTATTCGACAAGGGAATGAAACAGTTAGATAACTTTACTTTCACGATAGGAGATAGATTTAATTTAAGTACACGAGCCTGCACACGTGATGCCATATGTCCCTCTTAATCCTAACTATTTTCACAATCCCATTCCATCCTTCGTGGCATCGCCTTAAAAGTAATAATAATACACCACCTCAAAACAGTAACAAGTCATACTAGAGGTTTTATCTATACTATTGTATAAAAATCTAATTGTGTGTGTGTGTCTGTTACTCAATCACGTAAAAAACTACTGAACCCATTGAGCTGAAATTTTACATGGACATTCTTATGGTCCCTGGTTAACAAACATGCATATGTTTATTTAGAAATTCCGTCAAGGTACCGCCCCACGTTCTTTTAAAAACTCCTAACACTTAATTATCTACACTCCATTTAATACTTAATTTGGCTTAATCAGCTGATAATCGCCTATAACATTCACTTTTAAACACATTTAAACAGCTGATAGTAAATGTTTGTTGTCGTTCATTTTTCGAGGTTAGTTATACTTTACAAATGTTACGTTACAAGCAGACGTTTTTCCTTCCCTTAGTTTTCAAAACAATAATCAGTATGTATAGTTTTATATATTCATTGGGAACTAATCTATACTATTATATAAAAATTTAATGGCGTCTCTCTGTGTGTGTATTACTCAATCACGTAAAAACTACTTGACCCATTGAGCTGAAATTTGGTATTTATTTCCCCCCCCCCCCCGTGTTAGATTTTTACGAAAAAAATAATTACTTGAGACGCAGAAAGTCATCAGAGATACGAAAAAAATTATGAAAACTCTCGCTCACGCCACAAAAACTTACAATATTGGAAAATTGTAATTGTCCTCGAAAGTGGTGCTGATAGTGCTGGTAAAATGCATATTTTTATAGGTCTCTTTTTCTTTAAAAATTCAACCAGGGGACCGCCCCACTGGTCTTGAAAACTCCCTTAACACTGAATTATCTATACTCCATTATATACTTGGCTTAATCAGCTGATAGTAAATGTGTTTGCAATATTTTGTAAAAGTAATTTTTAAACACAATTAAACAGGCGATAGTATTTGTTTGTTGTTATTCATGTTTCAAGGTTAGTTACATTTTACAAATTTTGCAAACAGAAGCTTTTCCTTCTCTTGATTTTTAATTAAGACAATAATCGGTAAGTTTATAAACTATAGTTTGATATATTTATTGAGATATAATTTCGGTAAATTAAATTCACCCCAAATACAAATAGAAATTAAATCAATACAAGTATATGCCAAATCCGCTCGAAGGACGGGTACTATGCTAGTGTTATATAAGTAAAGGGGAAAAAATTAAGTTTAAATATGTGTGTTTTAAATAGAACAATGTCCCGTTTCTAGACATTGAAGGCCATTTCTAAACAACAATGTTGATTAAAATAAACGTGCAGGTAATAGAGAAGCCATGTTATCGTACAGGACACAGTCTGGCCGTCGTGAAATACGAGATGTGTTTTGTCTAGCAGCAGGCAGCAAGACTGATGACGTCATACTGTTACACATACAGTGTTGATAGTTTGCATTATTTGATCTTGCTGGAGTATACGTTTGCTTTGTATCGTGCTACGGTTGTTCTAAATTTAACATTATTCATAGGAACGTTCGTTATTGGTAGCCTCCGGATAGGAATGTTTGCGGTCATCGAATATTCCAATAATATAGCGTTAGACAAACTGTTTAAACTGTCTGCCGCTCTGCAAACCTAGGTTTATGGCTCAGAAATGGGATTTGGGTTATTAGAACCGGGTAAATTCAGCAATGTTTCGCGAAAAACGGATTTGCAGACGAGATTATTGCATTGCAACTAGACACCTTACCTTTCCGATACTGCTTTATTTAATTTGTGGTTAGTTTATCTCTAAGTGAACAAAGTGATTCTGTGTTTAGTTAACATCTGTGGCTTATTATTATTTATACGGGAAAGCATTTTAATTTTTGTCAATAGTTAATTTACCCTTGTTTATTTATTTAATTGTTTATGTATTATTTATGTAGGATGTGTAGAATAGTTAACCAACATGAAGACGTCCTGCTACATTACGGAACATTCCTCCAAATACCAACCATAAACCGTCTATCCTTACCCTATTTGCATTCATTTCTAGAGACAAACAATGCCAAAACTAACGGTTCATCAAATCTTCCCAAACTCTGACTGACCTTAGGAGTTTCCTTACTGGAAGACAAAAAGACTTATTTTTTATTAGGTCTTCTTGTCTAGGACATCTGTAAAAATTCAGGAGTCAAGTGAGGTGTTAAATATGAAAAGTTTTCACATTGGTAATATTGAGTAATTGGTAGGTGTCGGTTGCGGCGTGACGTGAAAAGTCACCAGTCTACCAAGTTCTTCTTATCTCCTTTCCTATCTTAGCCAAAGATCCATCGACACGTCCAGGTTGCGGTGTGGGGTGGAAGGTCACCTGCCTAACAAGTTCTTCAGCACCTACTTTGTTATCTCGGCCAAATATGCATCGGGTCATCCATATTGCGGAATGGCGTGGAAGGCCACCAACCCAAAAACATTTTCACTATCTACTTTGTTATCTTGGCTAAAGATGCATCGGGACGCAAAGATTGCGGCGTGGCGTAGAAGGTCACCTGTTCACCACGTTCTTCAGTACCTACTTTGTTATCTTGGCTAAAGATGCATCGGGACGCAAAGATTGCGGCGTGGCGTGGAACGTCACATACTCACAAAGTTCCTCTGTACCTACTTTGTTATCTTGGCTAAAGATGCACCGGTACATCCAGGTTGCGGTGTGGCGTGGAAGGTCACCTACTCACCAAGTTCCTCTGTAACTACTCTGTTATCTTGGCTAAAGATGCATCGGGAAGTAAACATTGCGGCATGGCGTCGAAGGTCAGCTACTCACCAAGTTCCTCTGTACCTACTTTGTTATCTTGGCTAAAGATGCACCGGTACATCCAGGTTGCGGTGTGGCATGGAAGGTCACCTACTCACCAAGTTCTTCAGTACCTACTTTGTTATCTTGGCTAAAGATGCACCGGTACATCCAGGTTGCGGTGTGGCATGGAAGGTCACCTACTCATCAAGTTCTTCAATACCTACTTTGTTATCTTGGCTAAAGATGCATCGGGATGTAAACATTGCGGCATGGCGTGGAAGGTCAGCTACTCACCAAGTTCCTCTGTACCTACTTTGTTATCTTGGCTAAAGATGCACCGGTACATCCAGGTTGCGGTGTGGCATGGAAGGTCAGCTACTCACCAAGTTCTTCAGTACCTACTTTGTTATCTTGGCTAAAGGTGCACCGGTACATCCAGGTTTCGGTGTGGCGTGGAAGGTCACCAACGCACCAAGTTCCTCTGTACCTACTTTGTTATCTTGGCTAAAGATGCACCGGTACATCCAGGTTGCGGTGTGGCGTGGAAGGTCACCTACTCACCAAGTTCCTCTGTACCTACTTTGTTATCTTGGCTAAAGATTCACCGGTACATCCAGGTTGCGGTGTGGCGTGGAAGGTCACCTACTCACCAAGTTCCTCTGTACCTACTTTGTTATCTTGGCTAAAGATGCACCGGTACATCCAGGTTGCGGTGTGGCATGGAAGGTCACCTACTCACCAAGTTCTTCAGTACCTTTTTTTTTTTTTTTTTTTTTTTTAACTTGGGAGCGGGTTTGAATTGCCCGAAGCACTGCTACCTTAAGGTATATTGTACTTACTTCCCTGATCTAGTCAAATAACCCCTTCCCTCTTACCAGGTTTAGGAGTTTCCTGACTAGAGTTTTACCTTCAGCATCCACCAAAGCCGTTCCATCACCAAAGAGGTTGAAGCGCCTCTCAGCAAGTACTCCACATCTGTAAATAATGTGTGTGGCAGTCTCCTGTTCCTGCCCGCACAATCTGCACACTGGTTCATCCTTGTAGATACCCATTTTATGCAAATGTTTCCTTAGTCCACAGTGTCCCGTGAGTAGTCCTGTGGCTATCCTTAATTCCTGCCTAGACAGATAGATGAGACTCTTCTGCAGCCCCAAGGAAGGTCTCCTAAGGGTTAGCTTACTGTGTCTCATCCCTTCGGCCCTGATCCAGTGCTCACAGTGTCTTTCAGCCATCCACCTTCGCACTGTCATCCTGACCATGGATTTGGAAATACCCACCGCAGGTTCCGGTCCAATCAGGGGAGTCGAGGACCCCTCCCTGGCCAGCGCATCTGCGGCTTCATTTCCAAGAATTCCCCTATGCCCTGGCACCCAACCAATCTTGACTTGATTGTGCCTTGCCAGAGCTTGTAGGTTAATTTGGCACTCCCTGACTATGGCCGAGGTGACCACGTGTCCGTTTAGTGCCTTAATTGCTGCCTGACTGTCGGAGAAAATAGCAATCCGGGCCCCATGTGTTTCCCTTCTCGCTATCTCTCCCAGACAGGCATTTATAGCATATACTTCGGCCTGAAAGACAGAGGTATGCCTCCCTAAGGAAAAAACTAGTTCTACCCTTGGGTTTTTACAATACACCCCCGCTCCAGTGCCGAAGTCCATCTTGGAGCCATCTGTGTACCAGATCTGAGCTCCCGATGTTAATGTCCCTGACCATTCCATCACAGTTTGGTGGACCTGGTCAGGTGCAAACATTCGAGTAATGTGGTCGCTGCCCATTTCCAAGACGGGTTCTTTGACCACGCACTCGATACTCATATGTCCCGAGACATCTGGGAGGTTAGCCCAGTTGCTCGAGTTGCGCAATCTCCATGCCGCTAGCCTCGCCTCTCCCCTAAGGACAAGCTCAAGGGGAGGGAGGTTAAGCATTACTTCCATTGCTGCACCTGGTGTAGTTGACATCGCTCCCAGTGTGCACAGACAGGCCAATCTCTGGATAGAGCTTAGTTTAGCTCTTGTCTGTGCCTGGTTGGCCTTTGTCCACCACACCAGAGCTCCATAGGTAATCATAGGTCTTATCACCCTCAGATACATCCAGTGCATCATTGATGGCTTCAGTCCCCATTTCTTACCCACCATTCTTCTCACAGTCATCAGTGCCCTTTTGGCCCTGTTAACTGTCCTCTCAAGATGTGGATTCCAGGTGAGTTTCCTGTCCAGAGTAACTCCCAGGTACTTCACCTCCCCCACAAACTCAAGGTATTCACCAAACAAGCGGGGCATCCTGGTCGTCAGATCTTTTCGCTGTCTGGTGAAGTTAATGAGAGCAGTCTTTTTTGGATTTACCCTAAGGTTCTCCTTTTTACACCACTCTTCAATCAGTCGTAGAGGATTTCTGATTACCTCAAGGACTGTATCAGGGAATCTGCCCAGGATCAGGACAACTATGTCGTCCGCATATCCTAGACAGAAGTACCCCTGTTCATTCAGGAGTTCAATAAGGTTGTCAACCACTAGGCACCACAACAGAGGAGAGAGGACCCCTCCCTGTGCACAGCCCAGACTTGTCTCCGCCCTTCTGACCTCCCCTGCCACCTCTACAGAAATGCTTCTGTTTGTTAACATGGAACTTATCCAACCACAAGTGGTCGTATCCACTCCATGACGTCTTGCACCACTTACCATCGTCTCCACTGAGGGGTTATTGAAAGCCCCTTCAATGTCGAGGAAGGCACCTATGGCTCAACCTTTCTTAGCGATCATTTGCTCAATCCTACCAACCACTTGATGGAGAGCTCCCTCGCAAGATTTCCCCGGTTGGTAAGCATACTGGTTCCAATGCAGTGGTTTGATAGCCAAAGCACCCCCCCCCCTAATATGCCTATCAACCAGTTTTTCAAGTCCCTTGAGAACAAAGGACATGAGTGTGATAGGTCTGTATCCTTTCCCTTCCGTTTGGTTACCGGTGGGCTTAGGTATAAAGACCACCTTACTAGATTTCCAGGCTGCCGGCACATGCCCTAGAGCAATGCTTAGCCTGTATAATTTAGTAAGTACCAGCACCAGCATATCCATTCCCTGCTGCAGCAGCACAGGATAGATCCCATCTGGACCTGGAGATTTGTAGGGTTTAAAAGTGCCAATAGCCCATCAGTAGAGAATGCGAGGGTTGAGTCAGGCCACCTGTGACGTGGGAAAACCCAGCCTTCAGGCGGTCTTACGTCATTAACCCTTTCAACCCTTTAGCCTTCAGGCGGTCTTACGTCATTAACCCTTTTAATCCTTTTTAGTTAACCCTTTCCCTTTCAAGACTGGTGCCGTCGATTCTGAAAAAAATCTTTTTACCTGAGTCGTATTCGAACCCCGTATGTTTGTGTTTAGAACCATCAACGCTAACCTCTCGGCTAACTTGTCCAAACAATAGAGACGCTTTTATTTGTGCTATATGACCAGTATTGTCGTTAGTCTTCTTGCATGATAGGATGTCATTGATCCTTTCTCAAGAGTTGAAAGGGTTGAAAGGGTTAAAAGGGTTGAAAGGGTTAAAAGGGTTGAAAGGGTTAAAAGGGTTAAAAGGGTTGAAAAGGGTTAAAAGGGTTAAAAGGGTTGAAAGGGTTAAAAGGGTTGAAAGGGTTAAAAGGGTTGAAAGGGTTAAAAGGGGTTGAAAGGGTTAAAAGGGTTGAAAGGGTTAAAAGGGTTAAAAGGGTTAAAAAGGGTTAAAAGGGGTTAAAAGGTTAAAAGGGTTAAAAGGGTTAAAGGGGTTGAAACGGTTGAAAGGGTTAAAAGGGTTGAAAGGGTTGAAAGGGTTAAAAGAGTTAAAATGGTTGAAAGGGTTAAAAGGGTTGAAAGGGTTAAAAGGGTTGAAAGGGTTAAAAGGGTTGAAAGGGTTAAAAGGGTTAAAAGAGTTAAAAAGGGTTGAAAGGGGTTAAAAGGGTTAAAAAGGGTTGAAAGGGGTTAAAAGGGTTAAAAGGGTTAAAAAGGGTTGAAAGGGGTTAAAAGGGTTAAAAGGGTTGAAAGGGTTAAAAGGGTTGAAAGGGTTAAAAGGGCTGAAAGGGTTAAAAGGGTTGAAAGGGTTAAAAGGGTTGAGCGGGTTAAACGAAAGGGTTGAAAGGGTTGAAAGGGTTTGAAGTCCAAATTGACCTGATGTCAAAAATCGTCGTATTCGTACCTTCTGCGCCCCGTCTTGAGGAAATAATGTCTTTAGGCGTAATCAACATGCTAGTACTGTATGAACTTGTTTACTTCCAAGCTTAATTGTTTTCTTTATTATTTATAATTCTTATAAATCAAACGAATATAAATAGAATATTGGAGTTTTATTATTTTATTTTTCTAAAACAAGACGTTTGGCTCGTTATATGAAATATATTCTTGTTTAAAAGACAGTAAGTTATACACTGTGTATAAACACTGATATTTCAACACGAAAATATAAATGACATTATTTGCAAGTAAAACACATAGTACAGGAGTATGTTACAACTAAGTATAAATTAAATGGTCATTAAGTTTTAATCATTCAATTAGCATATATAGTATTATTTTTCTTAATTAAAGAAATTAAACTTTATAAATAGAATATAAGAAAAGTCAATTACAATATACGTGATTCTTTGTTGATAAAGTATGTTTATTTACGTAGTCCTGTCCTTAGGTACTAATGAGCACTGTATATCATGCTCGAGAGACTACAATAGCCATGCAATATGTGGAAAGAGTACAGAGGTATCCTATATGTAGAAAACAGTTACATTAAATTCATACTTGTGAGTCATCAATGTCAGTATTACTTAAAAATACACATTTTACTATTACTTTCCTCAAAATACATTTGAAGCATCGACGAGTATTCATTCTGGTGTAAATTCGAAGCAGTGGGATAGAGTATATAACAAGCTGCGATAACTTATAAAAATTCACAACGTACCTACCTTCCTAGCTGGATTACAATGGAATTACTGCAAAAAGAATATGCTCTGGATCGTTCAGGCAGCATCCTACATACGTTTGTGAGCCATCAGTACAAATGAGTCAATTTCCACATCACCCTGGAGGTATGACCATTGATGCGTTGTCCATTGTTTTACCTGGCGGACATCCCCAGTAGGCCTACATACCAGGTTTTATTGTATAACAGGAAATACAGAATTGATGGCATAACCTTTAAGTACACTCAATTGAATACTTTCATAAGAGACGTTCAGGATATCATATATGTTACCCATTTTAGAGAAAAATATAATGCACAAAGAAGATAAAAAGACCAGCCGTTGTAATTTCAATAGTATTGAACGTGACATGTGAAACATTGATGTTTTATTATCAGAAAACCTTACATGAATATAAAAATTCACATTTTGTAGTGCCTATTTTAGTCTTCACTAAAGCTTTCGTTTGAACTACGGTGCTTACAGGTTATAATAACAGGACATACAGAATTGATGACATAACCATTAAGTTAACTCAATTGAATACTTTCATAAGAGACATTCAGAATATCACATATGTTGCCCATTTAAAAATATAATGCATAAAGAAGACAGCGGACGTCCCCAGTAGGTCTACATATCAGGCTTTATTGTGTTTATTAATTTTGTGAAAGTTAGTATAAATTTTACTTTCAGTAGTATTAAACGTGAGATGTTTAACTTATTGGTGTGTTAACATGTTTTATTATCAGATTACCTTACATAATGTAAATATAAACATTCACATTTTGTAGTGCTATCGATTGTACTATCAAGATAATACGTGAGTACAAGAATTTTTTTTGCCTCTGTTTACGGAAAAATTTCACGCCAGTGACAGTTTTTTATGTTATTCTCATGATAGTAGAATTGTTCAGAGCAATCTATACTAGAACATGTGTTTATTAATTTTGTGAAAGTTAGTATAAATTTTACTTTCAATAGTATTAAACGTGAGATGTTCAACTTATTGGTGTGTTAACATGTTTTATTATCAGATTACCTTACATAATGTAAATATAAAAATCCACATATTGTAGTGCTATCGATTTTACTATCATGATAATACATGAGCACAAGAATTTTTTTGCTTTTGTTTAGGGAAAAATTAATTTCACGCCAGTGACAGTTTTTTTTTCATGTTATTCTCGTGATAGTAGAATCGTGCAGAGCAATCTATACTAGAACATGTGTTTATTAATTTTGTGAAAGTTAGTATAAATTTTACTTTCAATAGTATTAAACGTGAGATGTTCAACTTATTGGTGTGTTAACATGTTTTATTATCAGATTACCTTACATAATGTAAATATAAAAATCCACATATTGTAGTGCTATCGATTTTACTATCAAGATAATACATGAGCACAAAAATTTTTTTGCTTTTGTTTAGGGAAAAATTAATTTCACGCCAGTGACATTTTTTTTAATGTTATTCTCATGATAGTAGAATCGTGCAGAGTAATCTATACTAGAACATGTGTTTATTAATTTTGTGAAAGTTAGTATAAATTTTACTTTCAATAGTATTAAACGTGAGATGTTTAACTTATTGGTGTGTTAACAAGTTTTATTATCAGATTACCTTACATAATGTAAATATAAAAATATTGTAGTGCCATACATTTTACTATCAAGATAATACATGAGCACAAGATTATCTCAATGTTTTGCTTTTGTTAACGGAAAAATTAATTTTACGCCAGTGACAGTTTCTTGTAACCTGTTATTCTAATGATAGTAGAATCGTGCAGAGTAATCTATACTAGAACATGTGTAAATGACAAAAAAATATTAAGTAGCTTTACGTGCTTTTTTAATATAGCCATAAGGCAGTGAGTCATACTCACCCTCTCTTTTCCTCTTGAATCCTGTTATTTTAAAGTATTTTAATTCCTCGACAGTAACCACCTCACGATCTTTTGTTCTACGAATACGTGAGGCGGGTACCTTCAAGGATTCGTCTTTGGCTGTAACCATTGATTTTAAAGATTGAAAATTCACCAAACCAGACGTGCAGAGGTTTAAGGTCAGTCCTTTTACTTTGCAAACAGTCTCTATTGTGTTTGTAGAAGTCGCTAGTACTCTGTAACCGTAAGTCTTGGGACCTCCGGATACAAACTCTGTAATGTAAGATCCTTGACCGTAAGCCGAAAGTTCGTTTGTCATCTGTCCTAAGTAGTCTCCTGTGTGCACCATGTGCATTCCTGGTCTATGGTAATATATCACACTGTCCGTGTCGTAGTACAAAACCTGTCTTCCTAATTTATCTAGATATTCGTACAGTTTAAGTCTAGCCTGGGCAGTAGTATAAGCGGCAATTACTACATTAGCGCTAGACACTACGTCACAATCATTTTCGACAAACTCCCAGTTCACTAATATCACGTCTTCGTTGACCTCTTGTATGGTGTTTACTTGTATCGAAGGCGATGTCAACATTTGAACAGTTCTGAGGGTTGACGAACAATCGCGGTTTTTGTTTGATTTTCCCTCTGTCCGAATTTTCCCCAAAATGAGTTCAACATAAGCTTTGCCAGGGATCTGAGTCCTTCATTCTTTTCAATTGAATCCAGTCTAATATTTTCGTGTTCGAAATAATCGTCTACGTATTTTTTCCTCTCCTCTTCGCTGATGCACCAGTCAGGACATCCTGAAGCTTCCTGTTTTATTTTCAGGAACTGATTGATATATTCGACAAAGAGACCGTTACCTTTCTCGAAACTGGCTATCTCGTACTCCCACATTTCGTACATTTCTATAATGGTATAGCCTTTTTCAACTGCTTTCCTTATTTCGTCCATTGTCCAAGTTCCTGTCAATATCCGTTTGTCGGTAGTGTGTTCACAGTCTTCTGCTAATGTCTGTGCACAAGATCTGCAAAGTACAAACATAAGTTTGTCGTGAAGTTTTATCGGAAGCACAGGATGATATAGGTCATGTGGTGGAAGGACTTTACACTTTAAAAGTCCTTCAGCGTCCATTCCTCGTTGTCTGCACTCTCTGTCGCCTACGTGAATTGACGGATGACCAACGGGAAACTTTCCGTACTTGCATACCCAGGGATAGAGTGAACATATATCAACATACTGTATTGTCTCTCCATCCTTACATGCGTAATATGATTTTGTGTTACCCGTTCGGCCTCCAAAAAATGCATCACGTGGATTGAGGGGTGTTTTGTTCAGAACCGGGTGAGTGTCCAAGTAAGTCATAGCCGTATTTCCTCTCTTCATCTGTTTAAATTCGCACTCCCACATCTCCACAACATTGGGGAGCTTAGCCGATTTAGCTTTCGTCCTTTCTAGACGTAAGTTGAGGGTGTCGGAAGGATCGTCTTCCAGCGGGTCGTTGCGTCCATTAGAGAAGCACTTAGGACATCCGTGCCAGTAACATCCGTGAAACTCGAATATTTCTCCTTCAAAATACCCGTCCACTCTCATCCCTTGCACTTTTACCTCACGTCCTCGACCAGCGTGTTCGATATGGATTCCTCTTTGGTCTTCTATCCAAGTCAACCATTGCAGTGCTATTTTGGACTGTGTGTCCACAAGCCTGTATCCTTTTTTAGGGAGAATTCCGATAGTATTTCGTCTTAAAAAGTTTCTTCTAAAAGCGAGGTTACAGGCGCTGGCAATAGTCACCGCTTCGAGGAAGGGATCTACATTACATTGGTTCAAAAATATCGATCGAAATTTGATGCACGCCTGCGCCAAAATATCGACATCGGAACAACAGTATTCAACTATTTCCTTCTGGAAATCAAACACATATCCGCTACTTGTCAGTTCATTGTGCCAATTAATGAAAGTATCGTAACTCTTTTTGTCCATCATAGAATCTGGACAATAGAATTCCTTAGGAGGGATAGGGCCTATATACGATTGGTTTGCCATCTTATTGAAGAGGTGGGGGAAATAGCCTTTTTTCTTTTCTGGTGGAAGACCGAAAGACTTGGGCAGTTTAGATAAGGCCATGGGCATGTAGTTTAAGGAATCGATGAACTTTGTGTTATCAATCTCCATCAGAATCACCTTTGTGCCACGCGTAATCAGAGTGGGTGTAAATTGCGTCTTTTCCAGCACGTACTTCAGTATGAACTGAAAATCAAAACCCTGACCGTTATGTGCAATAACAGCTAATTTCTTGTACTGTTTCCTCACGTCCATTACATATGTCATAAACTCATCGACAGGATCTTCCTTAAAGACTCTGGTGCTGCAACATCCACATGAATTCCCTTCTATACATCGGAAACAGTACTGTTGAGAAACGCACAAGGTAACTCGATGAACCTTTGAATCCTGTAGATTTTCGTCTTGTCTGGTTTCAAGATCAAAGAATACAAACAAGAAATCTTTCTTCATAGGACTACGGGAATCGATTTTCATGTAACATGAGTGTGGTGAAGACATAAATGATTTGCAAGTTTTGCAATACACCTCTCCACACTCGTGAGGTGAAGTGTGGTTGGGTTGATATATTACTTTCATACACGACGGACACTTTTTTAAGGAGTTACAAACACCACCGAGATGATTCGCAAAACAGTCACTGTTTTTAAATTGTCTATTGCATTTGTCACAATGTACTCCATTGTCAACCAGAATGCATGGAGGAGACCGTTTGCAGGAGTAACAGGTTACCGAGCATCTGTGATTCACACGATGGTCAAAAGGAGTATGGCAGGTTTCGCAATAGTAACCACAAGCAAACGCAGCCGTCAGGCTTGTAATCACATTGAAATGCCCATTGTGAAATATAAGATTGATTTTTTTCTCTGAGTCTTGTCCTTCAAAATAAATGTTGCGTCCCTTACTACCATACTCGTACACAGTAATTTTATAACCACTGAGAAATGCTTGGAACTTTTGTAACTCCTCTACGCCAGCCCCCGTGTCAGAAATTTGAACTCCAGCGTCAGTCATTAACTGTTGCGCTTTGAATGTTTGCATATTACCACGGTTTAGTCTTATTGCCGAGTATTCATTGTCTCGGTCGACATTCGCTTTTCCTACAATAATCGATCGGGGTAAACAGAGAGCATCGGAATTTTTAATTACTACGATACCTCTTCTTTCGTGACACTCCTCTTCGTAGTTATTATAGAAACCTGGCCTGACACGTTTACTATTACTTGGTGCCTTAGGGCATGTATGAAAATTAACGTTAAACGGAGAGTGGCAAGTTTCACAATAATACCTACATACAAACGCCGATGTCAAACTTGTAATGACGTTAAAATGGCCATCATGAAACAGCAGGTTGATTTTCCTTCCTGCATTTTCGCCTTCGAAAAAAATGTCACGTCCTTTGCTTCCATACTTATACACGGTAATTTTATATTCAGAGAGAAAATCTTGAAATTTTTGTAAATCAGATGTATGAACGTCAGCATCGATCCTCAACTGTCGAGCTTTGATCGTCTGTTTATTTTTAAAGTTGAGTCTTAAGGCTCGATATTCGGGATCTTTGTCGACGTATGCTATTGCAACAACAAGCGAACGAGGGAGTGAGTCATCATTTTTAATAACCACGATTCCCTTTCTCCTACGACACTCTTCTTCGTAGTTATTAAAGGATCCTATACGCCCTCGCCCCAGCGGAACCCATACCTTCGTACATGTAATCTTGAAAGTGTCACTCGAACCAAAACCCTCTGAATTACTCTGGATGATTTTACCAAATATTTCAAACAGGATGTCCGAAGTGATTTGAGGAGCCGGACGGAATGCAACATAGCCGGGTTCTCGATTTTTGAAATTCAAACTAGTCAGTGTGAAGCCTAAATGATATTCTTCAGTCGTATCTTCTTTCATCATGTCAACAATATCGGCAAACCCTTTCTTAACCCAGTCAATTTCCTCTACATCGTCCGGTGGTGAATTAAATTTAAACAAAAAACTATTTCCATACAAACGGAACTTTTTTACATATGATTTATTATTAGAAATAAGTCTTGCAGCCATAGCTCTTACTTCGAACCCAGTAAAGAACAACGTATAACTAATAAGCTCTTACTTTGAGTTCACTAAAGAAAGAAGTGTATCAAATTCTAAAGATTCACTCTCATTTATACGAAACCTGTTTACTACTAGAGTCAAAAGTTCTCCTGTTTACGAACAGATAATGTATAATAGGTTTACGAGAATAATGACCATTCGATGCTAATCTTATCTGTTTTATAACGTAATTTCCTATTAGTATCTGACGAAGATCCTCAAAGTGAAACACGTTTCCTGAATTAAGTCTCTTGTAAATCTTCAGTGTAACACAAAAAGACTTGTAATGTTGGCAAAGACAGTTTCAACCCTGTAAACACAAAGGATAAGTCTAACACCAATAACTTAATATTAAATTTGTACAGGATAAGCTAAACCTACTACAGTCGAAGGTAAATTCATTCTACCAATTTAATTACTGGAGATGAGAAGCATGCATTACTGAAAATTCCACAATGTCAAAGATGGTTTGCTTCAAAAATAAAATTCAATTTGAAAAAATAAACATTATGTCCTTTTGAAATAGGTATGAGCATTACTGTTTGGGTGTGTCCAAGTCAAAAGAGGGTTTGCTCAAAAGTATGTAATAAGTATGTTAGTAGACACATTTTGAAAATTCAATTTGAAAAAAATAAAGTATGTTCTGTATGAGAGTACGTTAAATAGATGCTTAGCTAAAAATAATCATAATTACATTTTTAAAATATTTAAAACACTATGGTGTGTGTGTGTGGACAGACACTTTTTTAAAACTGAATTTGAAAATTACTGGAAATTCCACAATGTCAAAGATGGTTTGCTTCAAAAATAAAATTCAATTTGAAAAAATAAACACTATATCCTTTTGAAATAGGTACGAGCATTATTGTTTGGGCGTGTCCAAGTCAAAAGAGGGTTTGCTCAAAAGTATGTAATGAGTATGTTAGTAGACACATTTTGAAAATTCAATTTGAAAAAATAAAGTCTATGTTCTATATGAGGATGCGTTAAATAGATGCTTAGCTAAAAATAATCATAATTACATTTTTAAAATATTTAAAACACTATGGTGTGTGTGTGGACAGACACTTTTTTAAAACTGAATTTGAAAATTACTGGAAATTCCACAATGTCAAAGATGGTTTGCTTCAAAAATAAAATTCAATTTGAAAAAATAAACACTATATCCTTTTTGAAATAGGTATGACCATTACTGTTTGGGCATGTCCAAGTCAAAAGAGGGTTTGCTCAAAAGTATGTAATGAGTATGTTAGTAGACACATTTTGAAAATTTAATTTGAAAAAATAAAGTCTATGTTCTATATGAGGATGCGTTAAATAGATGCTTAGCTAAAAATAATCATAATTACATTTTTAAAATATTTAAAACACTATGGTATGTGTGTGGACAGACACTTTTTTAAAACTGAATTTGAAAATTACTGGAAATTCCACAATGTCAAAGATGGTTTGCTTCAAAAATAAAATTCAATTTGAAAAAATAAACACTATATCCTTTTGAAATAGGTATGAGCATTACTGTTTGGGCGTGTCCAAGTTAAAAGAGGGGTTGCTCAAAAGTATGTAATGAGTATGTTAGTAGACACATTTTGAAAATTCAATTTGAAAAAATAAAGTATGTTCTATATGAGAGTACGTTAAATAGATGCTTAGCTAAAAATAATCATAATTACATTTTTAAAATATTTAAAACACTGTGGTGTGTGTGTGTGTGGACAGACACTTTTTTAAAACTGAATTTGAAAATTACTGGAAATTCCACTATGTCAAAGATGGTTTGCTTCAAAAATAAAATTCAATTTGAAAAAATAAACATTATATCCTTTTGAAATAGGTATGACCGTTACTGTTTGGGCGTGTCCAAGTCAAAAGAGGGCTTGCTCAAAAGTATGTAATGAGTATGTTAGTAGACACATTTTGAAAAAATAAAGTCTATGTTCTATATGAGGGTACGTTAAATAGATGCTTAGCTAAAAATAATCATAAATACATTTTTAAAATATTTAAAACACTATGGTGTGTGTGTGTGGACAGATTGTTTTTTAAAACTGAATTTGAAAATTACTGGAAATTCCACAATGTCAAAGATGGTTTGCTTCAAAAATAAAATTCAATTTAAAAAAATAAACACTATATTCTTTTGAAATAGGTATGAGCATTACTGTTTGGGCGTGTCCAAGTCAAAAGAGGGCTTGCTCAAAAGTATGTAATGAGTATGTTAGTAGACACATTTTGAAAATTCAATTTGAAAAAATAAAGTATGTTCTATATGAGAGTACGTTAAATAGATGCTTAGCTAAAAATAATCATAATTACATTTTTAAAATATTTAAAACACTATGGTGTATGTGTGTGGACAAACACTTTTTTAAAACTGAATTTGAAAATTACTGGAAATTCCACAATGTCAAAGATGGTTTGCTTCAAAAATAAAATTCAATTTGAAAAAATAAACATTATATCCTTTTGAAATAGGTATGACCATTACTGTTTGGGCGTGTCCAAGTCAAAAGAGGGCTTGCTCAAAAGTATGTAATGAGTATGTTAGTAGACACATTTTGAAAAAATAAAGTCTATGTTCTATATGAGGGTACGTTAAATAGATGCTTAGCTAAAAATAATCATAATTACATTTTTAAAATATTTAAAACACTATGGTGTATGTGTGTGGACAGACACTTTTTTAAAACTGAATTTGAAAATTACTGGAAATTCCACAATGTCAAAGATGGTTTGCTTCAAAAATAAAATTCAATTTGAAAAAATAAACATTATATCCTTTTGAAATAGGTATGACCATTACTGTTTGGGCGTGTCCAAGTCAAAAGAGGGCTTGCTCAAAAGTATGTAATGAGTATGTTAGTAGACACATTTTGAAAAAATAAAGTCTATGTACTATATGAGGATGCGTTAAATAGATGCTTAGCTAAAAATAATCATAAATGCATTTTTAAAATATTTAAAACACTATGGTGTGTGTGTGTGTGTGGACAGACACTTTTTTAAAACTCAATTTGAAAAAAAACAAGTCTACGTTCTTTGAAAAATTAATAGGTCTGAGCTTATAATATTGTTTGTATGGAGGTGTGTCCATTTAAGTCAATAGATGGTTTGCTCAAGAGTAATGGGTACGTAGACGGACACATTTTGAAAACTCCATTTTAAAAAAAAAAACAAATTCCGTGTTTTGTATGAAAGTATGTCAAATAGATGGTTTCCTTAAAAGTAATGGGTATGTAGAAGGACACATATTGAAAACTCAACTAATTTGAAAAAAATTAGGTCTATTTTCGATATGTGGGTATGTCAAATAGATGGCTTGCTCAAAAGTAATAGGTATGTAAACGAACAAGTTTTAAAAACTTAATTAGAAATATAAAGTCTATGTTCTATATGGGGGTGTATCAAAACGATGCCTTGCTTAAAATGATCGTGAATATATTTTAAAAATATTTGAAACACTATTGTATGGTTTATGTGTGTGTAGCTGACTTGGTCCTATTTTTTTAAAGTACATTTTATATACAATTAGTTATTAGTATGTAACAAATTTAATGCATTTGGAGAGTTAAATCACTCCTGACATGGTTTCAGAGTTCTCTACACCTACACCAAAAACTGTCATAAGAGCAGATACAGGTGTCTATTTTTAAAACTGACTAAATTGCAAACCCTCACTATTTTAACAGTGGTGAATTAAATTTAAACAAAAACTATTTCCGTACAAACGGAACTTTTTTACATATGATTCATTACTAGAAATAAGTCTTGCAGCCATAGCTCTTACCTAGAATCCAGTAAATAACAACGTAACACTAATAATCTCTTAGTTCGAGTTCACTAAAGAAAGAAGTGTACCAAATTCTAAAGATTCACTCTCATTTATACGAAACCCTTAATTACTTGTTTACTACTAGAGTCAAAAGTTTGCCTGTTTACGAACAGGTAATGTGAGGATATTGTTAAGCCTTAATGATCTGTTTACGAGAACAAATATTCTTACAATGATGTTAATCTATCTTAATTACCTGTTTATAACGTAATTTCCTATAAGTAAGTGACAAACATCCCCTAACTGAAAAAAGTTAATCCCTGACACAGAGTTACGTCTTTTGTAAATCTTTACTGTAACATCTAAAATATTATCTTGAAGATCCTTGACACAGAGTTAAGTCTCTTGTAAGTCTTCAGTTTAACACAAAAAGACTTGTAATCTAGGCAAAGACAGTTTCAACCATGTAAACACAAAGGATAAGTCTAACACCAAAAACTTAATAATAAGTTTGTATAGGATAAGCAAAACCTACTACAGTCGAAGGTAAATTCATTCTACCAATTTAATTACTGAAAAATTCTCTATATCTGTCGTAATTTCGTCTGTAGGCTAAATTTAATTTAAAATTTTTCAATATATATTCACTAAAACATGTAAACTCATTTCCCTGTTCTATTGCCACTTTTAGTGTTGTATTTCTAAAACGATTTAAACTCTCGTTAAAAGCTATTAAAAATTGATTAGGGCAAAACGCACTCATGGCGACGTTATTGTAAATTTCCTTTGATAACCAAATGGTATGGCCTTCCATGTATAACATAAGATCGCTTGAAAAGTTTACATCCAAAAATATTTTTTTATATTTTATTCCTACATTATCGGCAAACTTATTAAAAGTTTGAACAGTTTTCTTATACACATATAGAGGATTATAGGTATAAAAAATATTTAAATAAGTAAAAATACTAATGAAATCATTATCTAAATAACTTATAACCTTGTCGCTAATTATCGGATTGGTGAAGCATTCAACTGTTACCATTGTGTATCTGAAATTTAATAAAATAATTACGTTATTGACATATGCTTCTTTAGAGACGTATATTTACAATAATAATATGATGTGAACATTAAACATATTTTAACCTTCATTTTTCTTCCTCTTCCTTCAATGTTAAATTTCTTTTAATTATCTGGGCTCTCTATACTTATGTCCAAAAGTAGTATAAGAGCAGGTACAAGTATCTATTTTAAAAACATACCATTTCCAGTAAGTTTATAATAACACTGATGATAATTCTGTCATTTAAACATCAGTTAATTTGTGAGTTTTGAAACGCGTCTGAGTTAACTTGTGTACGTCTTTCACAAAGTAATTACCATAAGTTTAGTAACAAAATTTTAAAAACAACTTAATTCAAAGTGAATAACATATAGTTTCTTAACTATTGGGTTCAATTTGTAAACATCCTAGGGTCATATATTGTTAATAAAATTAAAAAACACTAGCGTTATCCGAAATCATAACTGTATACATTATTAATAAGAAATTCAAACATTTAAATAATTTATTTTATTTATTACATTAGGATAAACAATGTTTCATTTCATTAGGTAACTAACCTACAAATTTTATACCATCATATAAGAAAAGCAAGAATGTTTGTGAGTGATTGTCCTTGTGCTTTGTTTATGGATATTGCAAACCGTTCCAATTATATTAACATCGATTTATGTGTCATTAGATACATAGGTTTTTGAATGCCTCTGTATCTACACCAAACCTCACACAAACCAAACTAACCTTTTATATTTAACTTCTGTTTAGACGTTTACGAATCCATAAGATACATATCTTTTTGAACGCCCCTAGATCTATACCAAAAATCTTAAGAAACATCCTGGGTTAAATAAACCCTTTAAATTTAACTTTTGTTCAACCGTTAAGGAGTCCATAAAATGCATAGGATTTTGAACGTCTGTGGAGTCCTGGTGGTGTTCTCAATTTACATTTGAATATTTGAATTTAGTAAAATATCAACTTGCCTAAATTTTAAGCATTAATTGACAAAAATTGCACTAAGTAACGTTCAGCAGTTTCTAGATTCATCTCTGTAAAGCACTGTACATCTAGGTGGAAGTAATTTTAAATGCAAGAGTTCTAAATAAGCACAAAGTTAACATAAACTGCTAAGAGGACTAGTTCTAAATAAAATTATATTTGGTTATAGAAAATTCAATACTGCCATATTGTGTGACAACCTAAATTGAAGAGAAAGGTCATTTAAACTTTCAAAACACTGTCTGAAATAATGTATGCAAAATATGGAATACAAATGGATTCTCATTTTAAAAAATATTTTCATGATTCCATCTTCACTTTAGCTACTAGTTTTTAAAACTCTTAAAAATATCTTAATTAACATTAATATGACTGTTATAGACTAAACTTAAATACTAAATTAGAACTTACCTGTAAGACAGTTTTACCACTAATAAAACAATTCTAGCAAAACAATGTTTGCTCAAACCTTATTAACTTTCCATAGCGACTGTGTAAACATATTTACTAAATGTAGATTATACCTTCAAGGCAATAGTTAAATACTTGAAACTTTTCCTCGAAAGGTATCCCTTAAGGCCTATACTTTCCATACTCTCAATTTGTAAACAGCGTTCTATTGTTAACATTGGAATACTTAAACAGAACTCTATCTCTAGCCTACTAAACATAGTGGTTGATCAATGATGATAACGTTATCCGAAACTAGCATGTTCTGTTTATTGAGCTTACTTAGAGGGTGACAAAGTTACAATAAGTTCAAACTCTGACCCCAGTTTACTAAACGGATTTGCTGATCAATGATGAAGACAATAAACGAAACTAGCATGCTCGTGTTTGTGTTTTGAGTATCTTTCAACAAAAATGGTGAAAAAGATTTGTTACAGGGTATATATTCCAGTTGTATGTTCATAACAACACTGATGATAACTTTGTCATTTAAAAGTGATTCAATTTATGAGTTTTTAAACGAGTTAACTTGCGTACGTTTTTCTTTGTCATAACAAAGTAATAACCATGATTTAAAAATGAATAACATATAGTTTCTCGACTAATGAATTCAATTTGTAAACATCCTAAGGACATATATTGTTAATAAAACTGAAAAACAACGTTACTGACCAGCGTTACCCGAAATCATAGTTGTATTTTAATAAGAAAATCAAACACTTAAATAATTCATTTCATTTACTGCAATAGGATAGACAATGTTTCATTTCATTAAGTGGTTAACATACAAAGTTTATCTCAACGTATAGTTATTCGTGTGAATATCAAGTATGTTTGTCAATGATTGGTGCATTGTTTATGGTTAATGTAAACCGTCCAAATTAACATCGGCTTAGGCATTCATAAGATACATCGGTTTATGAACGCCTCTAGACCTATATCAAACCTCACAAGATCCATCCTAGGTTAAAAAACTCTTTAAATTTAACTTCTGTTCAGCCGTTTAGGCATCCATAAGATCTGTTAGAGGATGATATGTACGACTTATTTAATGTTATTTTAAAATGTCAAATTATATATTTCGGAACAGAATCGTATCTATATGCATAAGAAGAATAGAACATGACTATAATTAAGGTATGGGCCCTTTGTTAGAGATAATAGTTTGAACTCTCTTTAAGTTTTTATATGCTTTACATTATTTTCTTTCAATTCCTTATAACACTTCATCAACTGTGTTGATATCACAGAAATTACTTTTAAATAGGTTAAGATTTTACATCATGTTTGGAGTATATATTATTTTAACTTTAATATAAGATTAATGTTTAACAGGAATGTCATGAGAGTCGGAATGTTGTGAATATTTTAGATTTATATTTTAGAAAAATGTTTCACAAAATGGGCAAGGTATTTAATATAGTTTTTTCTTTTCAGTTGACCTAAAACAAGTGATAACATATAATTTCATAAAACAGCTGATTTAAATTGTAGACCATGTTGTAGAACAGGTGTTTTAACACATTGGTTATGTTACTTTATTAATATTAATTGTAATTATTCAATAAAAATTAATTAACATACAATATTTCTTTGTTGATCAAAGTGGAAATTTGTTTTTAAGCATGTTTGTTTATATTACTTGTAATATTGTGTATTTGACTCTTTATTTAACATGAAAGCCAATTTAACAATTTATAATACACTAATAAACTGAGAACAAAAATTAAATTATTAAATATACAATATTTATAAAAATCTAACCGTAAAATATGAAAACAAATAAGTAGAATTATTAAAAGCGCATACTAAATTCATTGAAAACAAATAAGTAGAATTATTAAAAGCACCATAATAAATTCATTTATTCAACATTTTTTAAACTTGTAGTAGATAGCACTTCATGGTAATACAGTTTCTCAAATATTTTAGATTTATATTTTAGAAAAATGTTTCACAAAAAGGGCAAGGTATTTAATATAGTTTTTTCTTTCCACTTGACCTAAAACAAGTGATAACATATAACTTCATAAAACAGCTGATTTAAATTGTAAGCCATGTTGTAAAACAGGTGTTTTAACACACTGGCTATGTTACTTTATTAATATTAATTGTAATTATTCAATAAAAAATTAATAAACATAAAATATTTCTTTGTTGACCTAAGTGGGAATTGGTTTTAAACATGTTTGTTTATATTACTTGTAATAATGTGTATTTAACTTATTAAGTATTTTATTAACGATTGAAAATTTAAACAAGTTATATGTAACGATGGTATGAACTAATAGAAGGATTTGAAAGAGTTCAATAGGTAATCGAAAACTTTAACACTTAACTCAAAAGGCATTTGAGTGTTTGTATGAGAATAATGTTATAGGGTAGACGCGGTAGTAATTAACGTATTAAAATTAATTGTAGTAGAAATTAATGTGTAAATACATAGTTAAGAATTACGACAAAGGTATTCTTTACATGTTTTTAAACTTACTTTGTATAGTATTTTGCATAAGTAGAATAACACAAACATGTCTAGAATTAAGGTCGATATCCTCTGTTATTGGATTTATAATTTAAGATATTATAACATAGGCTACAGTTGCTCAAGAAGTGAATAAATAAAGTTATTTTTGTGGTTATTGGGTAAAATATTAAAACATAGGCTACAGTAGCTCAAGAAGTGAATAAAGTTATTTTGTGGTTATTGGGTAAAATATTAAAACAGACATATTGTTGAACTTAAATTATAAATACAAAGATAATAACAAAACCTTGACTTACCTCTAAGAAAGTCTAGCAAACAACTGAAGCAACAATCAACTGCTATTGTGTTGAAGTAGGAAATTCCTAATTATATAGTAAAACTAGAATAAACAGTTAGAGCTATTTCAGTTTCGTTTTCTCTACTAAAACTAGAATAGTTTGAGCTATTTCAGTTCGTTTTCTCTGCCAAAGGCAAAAGTAACAATCAGGACAAAGTAATTTACGAAACAAGTAACCATCTACGCATTTATTGACAAAAATAATCTAGAAACGAAGCGACAGTAAATCTGATAAACAACTTTGATTTTGTAAATGCTGTTATATAGACTAATGACAGATCACAGACAATTAACTAAAATGTCTTGTAAATAAGATTATTTATTAAAAGTTCGGTATTGTTGATTTTTTATTATGTTTTTTTTTTTGTAATGTTATGAATTTTAAAATTGTAAATTCACGTTGTATATTGGTAATAAAAACGAGCTCTTGGAAAAGAAAGAAATGTAAAACGTTTAGAGCATGAATTAATTGTCTGTGATCTGTCATTAGCCTATGTAAAACCAATAATTAATTTGCAGAGTACGGATAATGATAAGACTTGAGGCATTTGGATAAGGGAGGTACAGGGTTGAGTCACTGACCAGGGAGGTATCGGACAAGAGGCGTTTGGATAAGGGAGGTACAGAATCAGTATCTCTTGAATACAGTAATAACAAGACCTGAGGCGTTTGGGAGGCAGTGGCAAGACCTGAGGCGTTTGGGAGGTACCAGATTTTTTAAAGGGTTTCGAATACGGCGTCATCGGGTAAATTAATATAGGCTAAGGCACCACTCCACCACCCTCTGTCGGATACCTCTGGATTAGGAATTGCCACATACTTTATCAACAAAGAATCACGTATATTGTAATTGACTTTTCTTATATTCTATTTATAAAGTTTAATTTCTTTAATTAAAAAAAATAATACTATATATGCTAATTGAATGATTAAAACTTAATGACCATTTAATTTATACTTAGTTGTAACATACTCCTGTACTATGTGTTTTACTTGCAAATAATGTCATTTATATTTTCGTGTTGAAATATCAGTGTTTATACACAGTGTATAACTTACTGTCTTTTAAACAAGAATATATTTCATATAACGAGCCAAACGTCTTGTTTTAGAAAAATAAAATAATAAAACTCCAATATTCTATTTATATTCGTTTGATTTATAAGAATTATAAATAATAAAGAAAACAATTAAGCTTGGAAGTAAACAAGTTCATATAGTACTAGCATGTTGATTACGCCTAAAGACATTATTTCCTCAAGACGGGGCGCAGAAGGTACGAATACGACGATTTTTGACATCAGGTCAACTTGGACTTCAAACCCTTTCAACCCTTTCAACCCTTTCGTTTAACCCGCTCAACCCTTTTAACCCTTTCAACCCTTTTAACCCTTTCAACCCTTTTAACCCTTTCAACCCTTTTAACCCTTTCAACCCTTTCAACCCTTTTAACCCCTTTCAATCCTTTTTAACCCTTTCAAACCTTTTAACCCCTTTCAACCCTTTTAACCCCTTTTAACTCTTTCAACCCTTTTTAACCCTTTTAACCCTTTTAACCCTTTCAACCCTTTTAACCCTTTCAACCCTTTTAACCCTTTTAACCCTTTTAACCCTTTCAACCCTTTTAACCCTTTTTAACCCTTTTTAACCCTTTTAACCATTTTAACCGTTTTAACCGTTTTAACCCTTTTAACCCTTTTTAACCCTTTTAACCCTTTTAACCGTTTTAACCGTTTTAACCCTTTCAATCCTTTTAACCCTTTTAACCCTTTTAACCCTTTCAACCCTTTTAACCCTTTTAACCCTTTTAACCCTTTCAACCCTTTTACCCTTTCAACCCTTTTAACCCTTTCAACCCTTTTAACCCTTTCAACCCTTTTAACCCTTTTAACCCCTTTCAACCCTTTTTAACCCTTTCAACCCTTTTAACCCCTTTCAACCCTTTTAACCCCTTTTAACTCTTTCAACCCTTTTTAACCCTTTTAACCCTTTTAACCCTTTCAACCCTTTTAACCCTTTTAACCCTTTTAACCCTTTCAACCCTTTTAACCCTTTTAACCCTTTTAACCATTTCAACCCTTTTAACCCTTTTAACCTTTTTTAACCCTTTTAACCATTTTAACCGTTTTAACCGTTTTAACCCTTTTAACCCTTTTTAACCCTTTTTAACCCTTTTAACCCTTTTAACCGTTTTAACCGTTTTAACCCTTTCAATCCTTTTAACCCTTTTAACCCTTTTAACCCTTTTAACCCTTTCAACCCTTTTAACCCTTTTAACCCTTTTAACCCTTTCAACCCTTTCAACCCTTTAAACCCTTTTAACCCTTTTAACCCTTTCAACCCTTTCAACCCTTTTAACCCTTTCAACCCTTGAGAAAGGATCAATGACATCCTATCATGCAAGAAGACTAACGACAATACTGGTCATATAGCACAAATAAAAGCGTCTCTATTGTTTGGACAAGTTAGCCGAGAGGTTAGCGTTGATGGTTCTAAACACAAACATTTGGGGTTCGAATACGGCTCAGGTAAAACGATTTTTTTCAGAATCGACGGCACCAGTCTTGAAAGGGAAAGGGTTAACTAAAAAGGATTAAAAGGGTTAATGACGTATGACCGCCTGAAGGCTAAAGGGTTGAACGGGTTAATGACGTAAGACCGCCTGGAGGCTGGGTTTTCCCACGTCACAGGTGGCCTGACTCAACCCTCGCATTCTCTACTCCCATCTTACCCTTTGTGGAGTTACTATCCTCCTTGCCACTTCCCAGTCCTCCCTCTTACCACGTCTTGTGGAGAGTTTGGTAACCGGTTCAGTGTCTGCTCCCCCAAGTTTCCTCAGGGTACTGGAAGGGAAATGTGTCCTGATTAATTCTTCCACAGTTTCCCCTGCCGTTTTTGTTATATTTCCCAGTGGGGTTCTTAGCATCCCCA
Source organism: Prosapia bicincta (assembly GCA_036971475.1). NCBI lineage: Eukaryota > Metazoa > Arthropoda > Insecta > Hemiptera > Cercopidae > Prosapia > Prosapia bicincta. Next base: position 68,207,497 of record JBAIZL010000004.1, read on the forward strand.
CCGGGTAAACTGGGTCCTTAGAGAGCACTTTATACAGTCGTGCCCCTTCCCGAGTTTTGTCAATCTCATGACAAAACTCCTTCCAGGACTTCCTGCGCGCTTCTCTAATTGCCCTGTTGTATTCGATTAGTGTTTTCCTATACAGGTCCCACTCCCCGTTCTTTTTTGCTCTATTAAAGAGTCTCCTGGTGGTCTTCCGAAGTTTGGCTAGCTTCTTGTTCCACCATGACGGATCCCCTACTTTCCTCCCCTCACTGAGAGGGCAGTTATCGGTAAAGGATTCTATTATAGCCTCGCCAACCAATGTGGCAGAGTCTTCTAGCTCTCTCCTCCCACCATACTCCAATCCAGCCTCCTCAATCCGAACACCCAGGTCCCTCCTGTAGGAGTCCCAGTCTGTTCTTCTTAGATCCCTGGTTGGGCGAAGCATGGCTGGATTTAGAGAGATATCATACCTAATATGTCTGTGATCAGAAGAAGATGGTTCATCCGACACATGCCAATTTAGTACATACCTAGCCATCTGGTTCGATGCCACCGTAATGTCCAGGACCTCCTGTCTGGCCCTAGTGACAAACGTCGGCTCTTCCCCCTGATTTAGGACTAGTAGATTCTTAGAGCTAAGATAAGCTAAAAGTTCCTCACCTCTAGTGTTTGTACCTGTACTACCCCACGAAGTGTGATGGGAGTTAGCATCCATCCCCACCAGCAGCTCCTCATCCACAGCCTCGCAGTGCTCGACCAGGCTCCTCAGCTCTTGTGTTGGCAGAGCCCCCGCGCAGTCAAAGGGGAGATATGCCGTGGCCAGGTTCAGCCTCTTCATCCCCCCCTCCGCCCGCAGCTCCACCGTCACTGCTAACAAATCCCTGCAACAGAAGTTCGTTAGTACAAAAGCACACAACCCCCTCCTAACCAGGATACACGTCCTGGGAACACCGGTGTCCTTATCATACAACAACGTACCTCCAGATGTCGCCAGCCCGCATATTTTTCCTCCAGAAATCCATGGTTCCTGGATGAGCACCAAGTCCACCTCTCCCCTGTCCAGCATCCTATACACGACAGCACTCGCCGCCCTGCTATGCTGTAGGTTCACTTGGAGGATCTTGATCATTGTTCTGCTTAATTTGCAGTCGCCTGGGTCCGCAGAGCAGCTCCAGGACTAGACATCGTGCTCAACTCTACAGCCACTTCACCGGTTTCTGCAGTCGGCAGCTTGACAGCCGCCCCCGCACCCCCAGTGATGGTTGCCGTTGACACATCTGCTACAGACTCTCGGTTTGCCGTCTCATTGGCTCCCACTGTCTGTGCAGTCTCGAAATTAATTCTTTTACTTACTTGGTCCATTAAAGTCCCACGAGTATGGGAGAAATAACGGTCGACCAGAGCAGAGCCCCCACTGCCCTGGCAAGACAACATACAATGAGGTTTTGTCTGGTTCCTCAAGGGGATCGTTTGGGACGGCATTTTATACCCTGCAGCCATTCATCCTTCGGCACGATGCCTTCCACCTTGGATTGGGTATTCAGTCACTGACCTTGAAGCACACCCCAAGTTCAGGACATTATTAACTGCTCAGATGAACAGCCTGCTTTACTGCCTGCTAAAGATGCACCGGTACATCCAGGTTGCGGTGTGGCATGGAAGGTCACCTACTCACCAAGTTCTTCAGTACCTACTTTGTTATCTTGGCTAAAGATGCATCGGGATGTAAACATTGCGGCATGGCGTGGAAGGTCAGCTACTCACCAAGTTCCTCTATACCTACTTTGTTATCTTGGCTAAAGATGCACCGGTACATCCAGGTTGCGGCGTGGCATGGAAGGTCAGCTACTCACCAAGTTCTTCAGTACCTACTTTGTTATCTTGGCTAAAGATGCACCGGTACATCCTGGTTGCGGTGTGGCATGGAAGGTCAGCTACTCACCAAGTTCCTCTGTACCTACTTTATTATCTTGGCTAAAGATGCACCGGGACATCCATATTGCGGCGTGGCATAACGTGGAATATCACCTGCCCAAGTTCTTCAGTACCTACTGTGTTATCTCGTCCAAATATGCATCAGGACATCCTAATTGCGGCGTGGTATAGCGTGGAATGTCACCTGCCCACGTTCTTCAGTACCTACTGTGTTATCTCGTCCAAATATGCATCGGGACATCCATATTGCGGCGTGGCATAACGTGGAATATCACCTGCCCAAGTTCTTCAGTACCTACTGTGTTATCTCGTCCAAATATGCATCGGGACATCCATATTGCGGTGTGGTATAGCGTGGAATGTCACCTGCCCTACCACAGTATAAATTATTGTCTTTTCTTAGACGTAGCAAATTCCATTTCGTTTTTCTTACTAGAGGCGTAATTGTATCTAACTCTGTGGCCTCTATAGAAAGTAAGTCTGAGTCATTTACAGACTTTAGTTATATGTGTTTGGAGGAACTGTGCGAGGAAATTTATTAAGAGCAGTTTAATTGTAAAAGATTTTTGTTAAAATCCTCTAACCTAACCTTTCCTATCCTTCGTAGGGGATAATATAAGTTATACTATCTGAACGTCAAGAAATTGATTACAATCAAACAATAAATAGGTTAAATTAAAACGGAATAAATATATAGCGGAAGTGAATTACCCCAATACGTTTTCGAACTTTTAATCGAAATTAATAACGTCAATACACTCCAACAACAAGACGAATAAAGTCATATTGCTTGATTGCCTTTCAACTTCAAAAAGCCACAATTTTCCTTTTACTCGTACCCTATTGCTATAATAGTGTAATTCTTTCAACATACTAGTAAGTCTCCAAGTTATAGTTTCTTTATTTGATTCAGCCAATGAATAGTTTTGTCGGGTTTAGTCTAATCTGGTAAGGTATAAGCGAGGAGTCACGTGTTCGTATATTGTGTGTAGTTATTTTGATTTATCGATAGACTTTGTTAGAGTGGGCAGTAGGCTGCACCCTTGTCTGACCCGACTCTAGGACCAGCTTGCCTATCCCGAGATTTATTATTAATTCGTTGTGTTAGTAGGAGCAATTCGTTACTTTTAACGGTCGTTTTATCGTTCATTTATTCCCAATTTGTCTCTTACATGGACCATTTATTCAATATAATTGTTACATTTAGGCGAACGATGGAGTTAATACATTTTACGTTTAGGCCGAAAAGGTTTTGTTTCACATTGGGCTGTTTGTTTTCTGCTGAGTTAAGAACTGTTTTAAAATAACAATCGTATCTACCCTTTCTTAGTCTCCGTTAGATGTAGGCATTACGAGCAGACCTCTCTTTAAGGTTTTGTTTCACATTGGGCTGTTTGTTTTCTGCTGAGTTAAGAACTGTTTTAAAATAACAGTCGTATCTACCCTTTCTTAGTCTCCGTTAGATGTAGGCATTACGAGCAGACCTCTCTTTAAGGTTTTGTTTCACATTGGGCTGTTTGTTTTCTGCTGAGTTAAGAACTGTTTTAAAATAACAGTCGTATCTACTCTTTCTTAGTCTCCGGTAGATGTAGGCATTACGAGCAGACCTCTCTTTAAGGTTTTGTTTCACATTGGGCTGTTTGTTTTCTGCTGAGTTAAGAACTGTTTTAAAATAACAGTCGTATCTACCCTTTCTTAGTCTCCGTTACATGTAGGCATTACGAGCAGACCTCTCTTTAAGGTTTTGTTTCACATTGGGCTGTTTGTTTTCTGCTGAGTTAAGAACTGTTTTAAAATAACAGTCGTATCTACCCTTTCTTAGTCTCCGTTACATGTAGGCATTACGAGCAGACCTCTCTTTAAGGTTTTGTTTCACATTGGGCTGTTTGTTTTCTGCTGAGTTAAGAACTGTATTAAAATAACAGTCGTATCTACCCTTCCTTAGTCTCCGTTACATGTAGGCATTACGAGCAGACCTCTCTTTAAGGTTTTGTTTCACATTGGGCTGTTTGTTTTCTGCTGAGTTAAGAACTGTTTTAAAATAACAGTCGTATCTACCCTTTCTTAGTCTCCGTTACATGTAGGCATTACGAGCAGACCTCTCTTTAAGGTTTTGTTTCACATTGGGCTGTTTGTTTTCTGCTGAGTTAAGAACTGTTTTAAAATAACAGTCGTATCTACCCTTTCTTAGTCTCCGTTAGATGTAGGCATTACGAGCAGACCTCTCTTTAAGGTTTTGTTCCACATTGGGCTGTTTGTTTTCTGCTGAGTTAAGAGCTGATTTAAAATAACAGTCGTATCTACCCTTTCTTAGTCTCCGGTAGATGTAGGCATTACGAGCAGACCTCTCTTTAAGGTTTTGTTTCACATTGGGCTGTTTTGTTTTTTGCTGAGTTAAGAGCTGATTTAAAATAACAGTCGTATCTACCCTTTCTTAGTCTCCGGTAGATGTAGGCATTACGAGCAGACCTCTCTTTAAGGTTTTGTTTCACATTGGGCTGTTTGTTTTCTGCTGAGTTAAGAACTGTTTTAAAATAACAGTCGTATCTACCCTTTCTTAGTCTCCGTTACATGTAGGCATTACGAGCAGACCTCTCTTTAAGGTTTTGTTTCACATTGGGCTGTTTGTTTTCTGCTGAGTTAAGAACTGTTTTAAAATAACAGTCGTATCTACCCTTTCTTAGTCTCCGTTACATGTAGGCATTACGAGCAGACCTCTCTTTAAGGTTTTGTTTCACATTGGGCTGTTTGTTTTCTGCTGAGTTAAGAACTGTTTTAAAATAACAGTCGTATCTACCCTTTCTTAGTCTCCTTTAGATGTAGGCATTACGAGCAGACCTCTCTTTAAGGTTTTGTTCCACATTGGGCTGTTTGTTTTCTGCTGAGTTAAGAACTGTTTTAAAATAACAGTCGTATCTACCCTTTCTTAGTCTCCGGTAGATGTAGGCATTACGAGCAGACCTCTCTTTAAGGTTTTGTTTCACATTGGGCTGTTTTGTTTTTTGCTGAGTTAAGAGCTGATTTAAAATAACAGTCGTATCTACCCTTTCTTAGTCTCCGGTAGATGTAGGCATTACGAGCAGACCTCTCTTTAAGGTTTTGTTTCACATTGGGCTGTTTTGTTTTTTGCTGAGTTAAGAGCTGATTTAAAATAACAGTCGTATCTACCCTTTCTTAGTCTCCGGTAGATGTAGGCATTACGAGCAGACCTCTCTTTAAGGTTTTGTTCCACATTAGGCTGTTTGTTTTTTGCTGAGTTAAGAGCTGATTTAAAATAACAGTCGTATCTACCCTTTCTTAGTCTCCGGTTGATGTAGGCATTACGAGCAGACCTCTCTTTAAGGTTTTGTTCCACATTGGGCTGTTTGTTTTCTGCTGAGTTAAGAACTGTTTTAAAATAACAGTCGTATCTACCCTTTCTTAGTCTCCGGTAGATGTAGGCATTGCGAGTAGACCTCTCTTTAAGGTTTTGTTTCACATTGGGCTGTTTGTTTTCTGCTGAGTTAAGAACTGTTTTAAAATAACAGTCGTATCTACCCTTTCTTAGTCTCCGGTAGATGTAGGCATTGCGAGCAGACCTCTCTTTAAGGTTTTGTTTCACATTGGGCTGTTTGTTTTCTGCTGAGTTAAGAACTGTTTTAAAATAACAGTCGTATCTACCCTTTCTTAGTCTCCGGTAGATGTAGGCATTGCGAGCAGACCTCTCTTTAAGGTTTTGTTTCACATTGGGCTGTTTGTTTTCTGCTGAGTTAAGAACTGTTTTAAAATAACAGTCGTATCTACCCTTTCTTAGTCTCCGGTAGATGTAGGCATTGCGAGTAGACCTCTCTTTAAGGTTTTGTTTCACATTGGGCTGTTTGTTTTCTGCTGAGTTAAGAACTGTTTTAAAATAACAGTCGTAGTTACCCTTTCTTAGTCTCCGGTAGATGTAGGCATTGCGAGCAGACCTCTCTTTAAGGTTTTGTTTCACATTGGGCTGTTTGTTTTCTGCTGAGTTAAGAACTGTTTTAAAATAACAGTCGTAGTTACCCTTTCTTAGTCTCCGGTAGATGTAGGCATTGCGAGCAGACCTCTCTTTAAGTAGACTCCAATACACGGGTAGGTCTACTTCAAAAACTCAACCCTGCCCACGTGATGTCATGAGACAGCCTATATCTTTTACCAGAGTTTATCTCCCTACCCTAATCCTAGCAATACAGTCTACCCCTCCTCCAGTGTACCTTTCCTTATTGTACTTCTAACATTGGGAAACAATGTAAATTTCTTTATGACCCCAATAGAGAGTAGGTGCACGTATGCTACGCGCCTCTACGCACGAGGTGCCATGGTACCCCTACACACTTCACCATAGGGTTTTGCATCACTACCCTAATCCTAACTATACAGTCTATAACAACCTTTCCTATCCTCCATAGGCTGTGAGTCGGGTATCTTTGTACTGGACAACAGTCCAATCGAGTAACGGGCGTAAAGGATTATGTTCATCCCTAGTGCTACCTAATATTATTTACTGTTCTTCTTTTAAGGAGTTGTAGCGATTATACATCTGTTTCTGACCCCGGTAGAGAGTAGGCCAACTTCTCGTACGTGACCCTGTATACGAGATGACATGATATCCTCTGACAGAGAGTAATACTTCCTTATTCTAGTCGTAGCTACATCCACGGGATGCCATGGTACCCCTACACACTACACCAGAGGATTATATGTCACTAAATATATAATCCTACCTATATAGTCTACTTCTCCTCCAATTTAGCCTTCCATATTGTTCTTCTTACGAGGGGGAGCAATGGGTATTCATCTCTTTACGACTCTAATAGAGGAATCACTAAAGATACTATACCTGAAGGTTTATGATGCTGTTTTTATCATAACTATAGTCTAATAAAAACCTTTCTAATTCTTCATCAGCTATGAGGTGATTACTTTCATACTAGACAATAATCCAAGTGGATAATAGCCGTAAAGTCCCAAGTGGATAATAGCCGTAAAGTCCCAAGTGGATAATAGCCGTAAATATAGCCGTAAAGTCCCAAGTGGATAATAGCCGTAAAGTCCCAAGTGGATAATAGCCGTAAATATAGCCGTAAAGTCTCTAGGTGGATAATAGCCGTAAAGTCCTCAATGCTTTTCTCAAATATTGTGTATTTATTATATTAACGTTTTTAAGTGGAGTAATCGGTGATAAGTCATTAATGGGATGTACTCGCTGGGGCGTCCCAGCCCATTCATCGCCCAAGCCGGTCCTAATCCTCCAGCTACCTGGCTTGCCTCAACCCGATGTGCCATATATTAGGTCTACTTAATTACATAGTTTTGTACACATGATGTATTATTGCATATCTGTTCAACCACGGGGTTTTATTTCCTTAATTTAATCGTAAATATTTTCCCCATGCTGTCTCACATTTTACAGGCAATATTATTCATACCAGCTGATAAATGTAATAATTCTGTAGTAATATTAGCAAAAATCATTCACTGATTACTGATATTCTTCATCAAACGCGTTTCGCTCTAGATCAGTGTATTGTTCGTGAGTCACGGAAAAGACTTTTTTTGCCAAGTGATACCAATAACAGTAATTTAAAAACCTCAAGATGTTCGACACAAAAACTGCAAGTAATAGTAATAATAATAAATACACAAAAACCTCTTAACCACAAACTTTCTTTATTTTACCCTTATGTACATTTCAGTTACAAAGTAACCATCCTCAGAGGGATAACATACAAAGACTCCAGTCATTGTATGTTATCCCTCTGAGGATGGTTACTTTGTAACTGAAATGTACATAAGGGTAAAATAAAGAAAGTTTGTGGTTAAGAGGTTTTTGTATATTTATTACTAAATTCAACCACAGTATATTCCTAATAAATAGTAATAGTAATAAGTTTTCTCTAACTGATGCAGGCAGTTTTGTTTTGTCCTAAGAATGGCCGTCTATAATGTGCTCTAATGGAGGGTCGTGTTAATAAAAGCTCGGGAGTTATAGTTTGGCCGGAATAATAGCGCCAGCTTAGCTAGTAGCCTAGCACACGTGTTGTCGTCTAACTTTAGCCGCGCTCCTCGGATTATTATCCACAACATGTTTTTATATTTAGAATGCATATCAAACGGTGAAACAGTGGCATTAGGTTTATGGTTTCCTCGCCCTCGCCGTCAGCTAATCACAGCTCATGCCTTAAGCTTCAGAATGTATCCTAGAGATCTGACGTCGCTGCTGACACGCTGACTGTAACTGGTTCAGACATTAATGGAAAAGACTCGATATGTATCGCGGTCACGTCAAAGTGTGTTTGAGCGGAAAAGAGGTTTTGAAAAAGAAATGATAATGGTGTCGCAGATACGGTTTGATATTTCTACGGGGCATAGTCTAGTACAAGGAGTCGACGCTCATCTAATGCTATCAAACTTTTGTTTTAAAAAACACTTAACTCGGTTCTTACAAAAGCTTAAGGATATAATATTATTAAATTGTTTATTATTATTAAAATAAGGTTTTCTAATCAAATCATTGCAAACGGTGCAGTTAATTTTGTCTTTACAATTTTACATTAAGTTTTATAAAGAATATCATTTAAAAATGATTTAACCATAACTTCTAACTTAAAAGGAAATAGTTGTTCTATGGTATACCCGTATACCTACTCTTTGTATAGACGTTTATGTGGTTGCGTGGGGGCGTGATTTTTTTTATAAAGTTCAAATCGGTAAAAAGTACAAAATTGTTTTTCAAATTTTCAGTACTTAATTAAAATACTTTATATTTATTCACTCAAGTTCAAATACATTTTCTTAAACTTATAGTGGATGGCACTTGATTTGTACAGTTATTTTCAATTATTAATTTATTAATTAAATTTAACTTAAGAATTAAAATTCGCTTTTTATTTTACCACTTAATATTTTGATTTTGGCATACGTGTATATATATATATATATATATATATATATATATATGTATATATATATATATATATATATATATATATATATACATATTTTAAACCAACATAGGTTATACAAATACAAGAATATTTATGAATTTGTATTCAAAGCTTTTCATTGGTAAACAATACCAACATCATCAGGAATGAAAATTACAATAATGTAAGCTATTGGCTCCTTTGTAAGGCCTGTAGCTTACATTATTGTAATTTTCATTCCTGATGATGTTGGTACTGTTTACCAACAAAAAGCTTTGAATATAAATTCATAAATATTCTTGTATTTGAATAACCTATGTTGTTTTAAATTATTAAACAAGAAAACGTATTTTATAATAATATATATATATATATATATATATATATATATATATATATATATATATATATATATATATATATATATACTTTGCAACACTGTTTTCTTGTATTCACTTATCACTTTCACTATAAGTACCTAAACAAGAATCTTACTTGGTATTTATGCGAGTTAACTTTCAAAGGTTGATAGTATCTTCATTGTGAAGCATCAACTCATGATTTCACATGAGTTTGTTTTTCTGTAGTTCGTTCCGCCATGAAAGGCTTTCCAGCGGGCACACTTACTATAAAGGCATTGTCGTATGACGTCACTTGCAGCTGAACCTCCACTAGACCACTATGTATGTAGCAAGGTATTTAAAATGTTTATCGCTGTCCTGAGATATTATCTATAGATCATTTCTCCGCATCTCATTCAGCAACAGTCTCTTAGTTTGCTTACGATTCAATCTGGTGTTTCTTCTTAATCAATCCTCAAAAGACATCAACCGTACTAGTGATTTCTGTGGTTTCATCTCGTTTTGGGACTTCAATCTGTCTACTATGCTACTAAACTGCTGGATTTCAAACATGTCCATAACATTTCTTTAAAGACATCAACTTTTTAAATTACAGATAATGAATTCATATTTGAAAAAACTATATTAACATCAAGTGTCATCGATTAAAAGTTATAAAAAATAAATTTGAACTTGAGTGGATGGATAAAACGTATTTTCTAACGACTGAAAAATTTAACAAGATATATTTATACAAGCTATATATATATATATATATACTTTGCAACACTGTTTTCTTGTATTCACTTATCACTTTCACTATAAGTACCTAAACAAGAATCTTACTTGGTATTTATGCGAGTTAACTTTCAAAGGTTGATAGTATCTTCATTGTGAAGCATCAACTCATGATTTCACATGAGTTTGTTTTTCTGTAGTTCGTTCCGCCATGAAAGGCTTTCCAGCGGGCACACTTACTATAAAGGCATTGTCGTATGACGTCACTTGCAGCTGAACCTCCACTAGACCACTATGTATGTAGCAAGGTATTTAAAATGTTTATCGCTGTCCTGAGATATTATCTATAGATCATTTCTCCGCATCTCATTCAGCAACAGTCTCTTAGTTTGCTTACGATTCAATCTGGTGTTTCTTCTTAATCAATCCTCAAAAGACATCAACCGTACTAGTGATTTCTGTGGTTTCATCTCGTTTTGGGACTTCAATCTGTCTACTATGCTACTAAACTGCTGGATTTCAAACATGTCCATAACATTTCTTTAAAGACATCAACTTTTTAAATTACAGATAATGAATTCATATTTGAAAAAACTATATTAACATCAAGTGTCATCGATTAAAAGTTATAAAAAATAAATTTGAACTTGAGTGGATGGATAAAACGTATTTTCTAACGACTGAAAAATTTAACAAGATATATTTATACAAGCTATATATATATATATATATATATATATATATATATATATATATATATACTTTGCAACACTGTTTTCTTGTATTCACTTATCACTTTCACTATAAGTACCTAAACAAGAATCTTACTTGGTATTTATGCGAGTTAACTTTCAAAGGTTGATAGTATCTTCATTGTGAAGCATCAACTCATGATTTCACATGAGTTTGTTTTTCTGTAGTTCGTTCCGCCATGAAAGGCTTTCCAGCGGGCACACTTACTATAAAGGCATTGTCGTATGACGTCACTTGCAGCTGAACCTCCACTAGACCACTATGTATGTAGCAAGGTATTTAAAATGTTTATCGCTGTCCTGAGATATTATCTATAGATCATTTCTCCGCATCTCATTCAGCAACAGTCTCTTAGTTTGCTTACGATTCAATCTGGTGTTTCTTCTTAATCAATCCTCAAAAGACATCAACCGTACTAGTGATTTCTGTGGTTTCATCTCGTTTTGGGACTTCAATCTGTCTACTATGCTACTAAACTGCTGGATTTCAAACATGTCCATAACATTTCTTTAAAGACATCAACTTTTTAAATTACAGATAATGAATTCATATTTGAAAAAACTATATTAACATCAAGTGTCATCGATTAAAAGTTATAAAAAATAAATTTGAACTTGAGTGGATGGATAAAACGTATTTTCTAACGACTGAAAAATTTAACAAGATATATTTATACAAGCTATATATATATATATATATATATATATATATATATACTTTGCAACACTGTTTTCTTGTATTCACTTATCACTTTCACTATAAGTACCTAAACAAGAATCTTACTTGGTATTTATGCGAGTTAACTTTCAAAGGTTGATAGTATCTTCATTGTGAAGCATCAACTCATGATTTCACATGAGTTTGTTTTTCTGTAGTTCGTTCCGCCATGAAAGGCTTTCCAGCGGGCACACTTACTATAAAGGCATTGTCGTATGACGTCACTTGCAGCTGAACCTCCACTAGACCACTATGTATGTAGCAAGGTATTTAAAATGTTTATCGCTGTCCTGAGATATTATCTATAGATCATTTCTCCGCATCTCATTCAGCAACAGTCTCTTAGTTTGCTTACGATTCAATCTGGTGTTTCTTCTTAATCAATCCTCAAAAGACATCAACCGTACTAGTGATTTCTGTGGTTTCATCTCGTTTTGGGACTTCAATCTGTCTACTCTGCTACTAAACTGCTGGATTTCAAACATGTCCATAACATTTCTTTAAAGACATCAACTTTTTAAATTACAGATAATGAATTCATATTTGAAAAAACTATATTAACATCAAGTGTCATCGATTAAAAGTTATAAAAAATAAATTTGAACTTGAGTGGATGGATAAAACGTATTTTCTAACGACTGAAAAATTTAACAAGATATATTTATACAAGCTATATATATATATATATATATATATATATATATACTTTGCAACACTGTTTTCTTGTATTCACTTATCACTTTCACTATAAGTACCTAAACAAGAATCTTACTTGGTATTTATGCGAGTTAACTTTCAAAGGTTGATAGTATCTTCATTGTGAAGCATCAACTCATGATTTCACATGAGTTTGTTTTTCTGTAGTTCGTTCCGCCATGAAAGGCTTTCCAGCGGGCACACTTACTATAAAGGCATTGTCGTATGACGTCACTTGCAGCTGAACCTCCACTAGACCACTATGTATGTAGCAAGGTATTTAAAATGTTTATCGCTGTCCTGAGATATTATCTATAGATCATTTCTCCGCATCTCATTCAGCAACAGTCTCTTAGTTTGCTTACGATTCAATCTGGTGTTTCTTCTTAATCAATCCTCAAAAGACATCAACCGTACTAGTGATTTCTGTGGTTTCATCTCGTTTTGGGACTTCAATCTGTCTACTATGCTACTAAACTGCTGGATTTCAAACATGTCCATAACATTTCTTTAAAGACATCAACTTTTTAAATTACAGATAATGAATTCATATTTGAAAAAACTATATTAACATCAAGTGTCATCGATTAAAAGTTATAAAAAATAAATTTGAACTTGAGTGGATGGATAAAACGTATTTTCTAACGACTGAAAAATTTAACAAGATATATTTATACAAGCTATATATATATATATATATATATATATATATATATATATATATATATATATACTTTGCAACACTGTTTTCTTGTATTCACTTATCACTTTCACTATAAGTACCTAAACAAGAATCTTACTTGGTATTTATGCGAGTTAACTTTCAAAGGTTGATAGTATCTTCATTGTGAAGCATCAACTCATGATTTCACATGAGTTTGTTTTTCTGTAGTTCGTTCCGCCATGAAAGGCTTTCCAGCGGGCACACTTACTATAAAGGCATTGTCGTATGACGTCACTTGCAGCTGAACCTCCACTAGACCACTATGTATGTAGCAAGGTATTTAAAATGTTTATCGCTGTCCTGAGATATTATCTATAGATCATTTCTCCGCATCTCATTCAGCAACAGTCTCTTAGTTTGCTTACGATTCAATCTGGTGTTTCTTCTTAATCAATCCTCAAAAGACATCAACCGTACTAGTGATTTCTGTGGTTTCATCTCGTTTTGGGACTTCAATCTGTCTACTATGCTACTAAACTGCTGGATTTCAAACATGTCCATAACATTTCTTTAAAGACATCAACTTTTTAAATTACAGATAATGAATTCATATTTGAAAAAACTATATTAACATCAAGTGTCATCGATTAAAAGTTATAAAAAATAAATTTGAACTTGAGTGGATGGATAAAACGTATTTTCTAACGACTGAAAAATTTAACAAGATATATTTATACAAGCTATATATATATATATATATATATATATATATATATATATATATATATATATATATAATACTATACTATATAGTAATATTACATTTATTTAGTTTATATATATATATATATATATATATATATATATATATTCACAATTAGTAGTGATTCAATAATAATTATTTAAAAAAACGTAACTAAAATTAAAACATTTTTTGTTTACTTGAGTATGAATTGACCTAAAATTTATTTTTTTTTAATATTACTAATTCAATAATATTCCGGACAGAGTAAGACTTTGCATCCGGCGAGAAGATTAGGTTAGCAAATATTTTGCTTCTACCACCACGACTTTCAGACAGAATAACCTCCTTTTTCATGTAACTCTGTCCTAATTATTTTGTTTGAATATAATAGCGAGAAATACGAGTTGATAGAAGTTACTATGTTCGTAATAAAAATTTACATTGAATGTGCATATTTTGTCTTGAAGCATACATAGTCTTGTGTTTTTGCTTGACATATAAAGATATTCTTGCGAAAGCCCATATTATAGATGGGCAAGAATCTTTGAACAATTTGAAATCGAAAATTCTTGTTTATAGAACAATATTCAATATATATTTCACAAACATTTCATAAAAAGAATATGTCTTCTAACCAAGACTTTCTTCTCCAACATTTATTGTCAGCATTATTAACTGCTAGTCAACCTGTTAATTGACAATACTCAACAGGTTCTGCTATATTTCAATTGGTTACCAAATTAAGTGATAACATATGATTTCATACAACAGCTGTTTTTCTGCTATAGGTTATGTTGTAGAACAGCTGTTTTGACACGTAGGTTATATTGCTTTATATACTGTATATTATTAAAATGATATTAAATATTTTTTATCATTTAATAAGATACATTTATTTATATTTTAATATAAATTACTTAAATGTAATGATAATCAGTTGTATATTTATAATCCATTTTATAAGATTAATGAATTCTATCAACCTATTTCAATTAAATTGAAGGTTTGTTATTATTTACGTTATGAACTACGTTAAATGTATTCTATTAACTACATTAAGCAAATGAAATATTTCCTTCTACGGCCCAATCCCACTGACTATTTTAGTTTTCTATTTAAAATACCTTAAAATAAGGTATTCACCTTTGGTAAAGCTGACAATGAATTTTAGCGAAAAGTTTAAAGCAGCTTGACCTTTATCTAAAATATTATCTTTGGCTGAAATGTTTCTAATATTAAATTTACAATACGTATATATATATATATATATATATATATATATATATATATATATATATATATATATATATATAGGGGTACGCGTGCTCGTGTGTGTGAGAGAGATGTAAAGAAACTAATCACATTAATTTTAAAGACTGCGTACAACACTGAAATACCATTTACTTCAAGAAACACTTTCCGTACCGTTTCTAAACTTTAGTTTAAGGTCTTCGTTAAGTCAGAGACATTACAAAAGCCGGAGCAACAATCGCTTTTTATTTCACCTGTTTTATTGTTATTCAGGCTTATATATCTATTAAGCCATTCTAAAGGCCACGGTGCCTATCCAGCCGAATAGAATGGAGGACGTTTTCACACTTAAGCGATTTTACGAGCGACAGCCCAGTCCCGTAATTACGAGTTGCCAACGGTTGTTAAGTAAAATTACCAATTACCTGCGTTGTTAAACCTGTGCATGACTGATTGGTTAGGCAGTAGGATCTGGTTTGAAACTGTAAACTTCCTTAGAGGAAGTAGAAAAACCATGCTGGATTTATACAAACAAAAAGTTCAATTTTTGAATTTTATAGTCCATTACGTTCGGTGAATGTTATTAATCACTTAAACAATAGTTTATGACTATCAGAAGTTTGAATTTAGTAAATTTGTTAAAACTTACTGAGACAGAACGTTTTCGATCGCTATGTGCCGATCTTCATCAATGTCTTCTGCTTGGAGATGTTGGGTCAAGTGGTGACGGTTTTAAAGGTAGGTTTTCGATAGTATCAAAGATAGTGTAGGTTATGGTAAATGACTGTGTGTTTGTGCCCTGTATCTGTCCTGACCACAGAAAACATAAACAAAGAACTAGACACAATTAAATATTTAGCATACACAAAAGGATACAACACCACAATAATAGACAAACTATGGTACAAAATACAAAAAAACACTAAAATTAACACTACAGACAGGGAAAACAAATACATCACATTACCATTCATAAACAAAACAGCAAACAAAATAGCCCGCAAATTTCAAAAAATACGATACAAAATAGCATACAAAACTAATAACAAGTTACAATACAAAATACAACATAACGCCAACAACAAGGATAAACTACAAGCACCAGGCGTATACAAACTGAACTGCGACGAATGTAACAAATTCTACATTGGAAAAACAGGTCGCAGCTTTAAACAAAGAATCGAGAAACACAAACAGAACACCAACTCAACATTTTACAACCACATAAAAGATACAGGACATAAATACACAGACATTTACCATAACCTAGAAATCCTACACATCAACAAAAAAGGACCACATCTCAACACACTAGAACAATATGAAATTTACAGACAACTAAAACACAAAGTACAAACATATTAAACGAACAAACACATTACAAATCACACATACTCTTTGATACCTTTAAAACCGTCACCGCTTGACCTAACATCTCCAAGCAGAAGACACTGATGAAGAACGGCACATAGCGATCGAAAACTACTTCATATAATTATGATTGAATAATTGTTTGTTTATGTCTGTAAATATATCCCAATATAAAAATAAACGATGTGCAACAGTTTGTTTAAATTTCTATTATGACCTGTAAAAATTAACTTAACATAGATGGTATGTTTAAACTAATGCATATGTTTTGTTGTGGAGATTGAAACCCGTCATAGAAAGTATTGTCATTGCCTGGAAAGGTTGCACTTCAAGTACGTAAATGCGTGGCTAAATTCAAACTAAAGTCAAAATTTAATTCTAATGCAACACCGCTCTGTAACAGCAATGAGAATCGCTTCAAAACAAAAGCCATAGTCAGGCTAAGAGCTTGCCATCACCAGATAGAGTTGACATCGATAGAGTTGGTAGGAATCCCTACCGAAACTGTGAAACCAACCTGACACAGAACTAACGTCAATACACATATTCTAACTGCCCGGCCACCCTTCATAACTTATTCAGAGTTGGAGCTTTATGTTTGGAGGTGAGCCTTTATGGTGACCATATAATAGTAGAGATCGCTAGAGCACAGATGTTAGAGCCCACGACATTGTCTGAAGAAGATCCATCACGACACATCTTCATCATCTATGCAAACGTTAAAGTACAGATAATTAAATACAACTAACATAGTAAGAAGTATTGAAATAGCATTAAGGACACAAAAATAAACAAGATTGTATTACAAACAAAATTATTCACAATTAATATAAGTACAATTACGCATTTTAATGTTTTAATCCCTTAACTGGTTTCGAATATTATCAAAAGTTTAATTTTAGTATACACACTTAAAACTTACGATATAAGAGGTTTCGGTACGCCTGATCAAAATAAACATAATCTGGGCAAGAGGGCATATTGTGTTCAAAAATAATTAAACACTTATGCAAATATTAGCATTAAAAATATTCATCAAACTTTTGAATTTCCAAAATACATGATGGATTCCTAAGCAGTGAAAACGGGCTGTTTTAAAAGAACAGAATTTTAATATTCAAATATTAAATAAATATATAGTAACATATTAATTAGAGTACAATTAATATTCGATATATTGTGTGTAATATATTTAATTATTAATATTAATTCAAATATATAATTGAAAATTATATATTTAAAATTACAATTTATACCCGTTATTACAATTTTATATGAATTAAAAATAAACACAAAAAGGGTTTTAATAATCGTTTTAAGGTGCTCAGAGATATATACAGCTTTTTTGTTAATGTAAATTAACATGCACACCATTATCACCTGAAGCATTCAGTAAAACGGACGATATAATAGCATTTTCTATTGCTACGTTTATGGCGGTCAGTTAATTAGGCTTAGAGCAAATGCGGAGATTAAACTCCTTAGTGAGTGCATTCAGGAACGTCTGGAGGTTAGGAACCGAAAACCAATACCAAATGTTTGTACATATACAACACGTAATATAAGGAACAATAAAATTATATACAGAATACAAAAAAGTTAGTAAAAACAAGTAAAATAACCAAAAAAAGTGTTAAAATCTATTCCTACTTAGGTAAAAAAAGACAAATTTTATTTCAGTTACTCTTTTATTAAATAATTACAATTAGTATAAATAAAGTAACATAGCCTATGCGTTAAAACAGCTGTTCTACCACATAACCTATATCTAAAACCAGCTGTTTTATGAAATCATATGTTATCACTTATTTTAAGTCAACTGGGACGACATAATTATATTGCATACCTTGCCTATCTTGGGAAAAGCTTTTCATCCATAAAACCAGCTGTTTTATGAAATCATATGTTATCACTTATTTTAAGTCAACTGGGACGACATAATTATATTGCATACCTTGCCTATCTTGGGAAAAGCTTTTCATCCATATAAAACTAAATTAATTAATCAAATTTAATTATTGAATAATTATTTGAAGAAACTGCAACAACGTCAAATGTCATCGTCTACAAGTTTCAACACATTATTTTAACTTGAGTGGATAATAAAAAGTATTTTAGAAAAGAATTGAAAAAGGTTTTAATTAAATGAATAAAACGACAATGGAACCCATTCCTTTCGAGGCACAAGCAAAATTGCTTTTAATTTTATTAATAGCAATAGCAGTAGCCGAGCCTTTTGGCTATTTTGCAACGAAACTTCCAAGTCCGTAATTTTGTAACGATGTATCGTTGCTGCGGAATAATTTTTTAGCATTGTCATTTACGTTAAATTAGCGTATCAATATACCGGTTGGTAGAGAATTAAATTCCCTCCAATAACAATTA
>JBAIZL010000004.1:68231009-68356009 GCA_036971475.1 Prosapia bicincta
TATTTAATCAACGTTTGTCTATAAAGACCCTTAGCACGAGTTTATTAATACGGCGGGCCGAAGTATTTAATAACTCACAACTGGTAAGCCTATTTAATCACAGACGGTGCCTGCAAGAAACTTTTAACCCCGGGGTTCTCATTCCCGCCTTCTGCAATTGGCTACCGGAGGGAGCCTGGGGTCTTAACAGAATTGATTAAAAAGACTCTGATGTGTCAAACATAAATACTTACTTTAACGTTCATAAATTACCTCATTACAAAGAGAAATATTTCGTTGTCTAATAAGAGGTTACCACGATCAGAGTATTTCTTGTTTAAAAATTATAAAAGAACCCGCAGTCTTCTAAAACACAAAAATAAGGACAATGTAGTATATTAATAAGCTCTCGAAAGTCGACTCGTAAATATACAAAGTAAGATTCTTACTTCACTTCATTAAAGTGTAAGTGATCAGTGAATACAATCAGTGTTTTTAAGTTAAGCATATAACAGCGTATATATATATATATATATATATATATATATATATATATAAAATACGTTTTCTTGTTTAATAATTTAAAACAACATATTTTTAAAGCTTTTCGTTGGTAAACAGTACCAACATCATCAGGAATGAAAATTACAATAATGTAAGCTGTAGACCTAAAACATATGTTAAATTAGAAATAGAATTGTTGCTAAATTTATTCAAATTGCCAAATTTATTTTGTTGCTGTAATATTATATTAATCCAGAAATATATAAATCAAATTTTTCAAATCATTGTATTAATAATAAGCACCAATTTCCAAATATTGAAAATATGAAACTTATAAAAGAAATTAATAAGGAATTAAGAATGAATATATATATGAAGCATTCGAAATATATAAATACAATAATAATAACAAATTAATAAAAGAACAAATACAAATACATTCTAAATTTGATACTATATTCAATGTCTATAATGTTACAGCAACAAAATAAATTTGGCAATTTGTATAAATTTATCAACAATTCTATTTCTAATTTAACATATGTTTTAGGCCTGTAGCTTACATTATTGTAATTTTCATTCCTGATGATGTTGGTACTGTCTACCAACGAAAACTTTGAATATAAATTAATAAATGTCCTTGTATTTGAATAACCTATGTTGTTTTAAATTATTAAACAAGAAAACGTATTTTATATTTATATATATATATATATATATATATATATATATATATATATATATATATATATATATATATATATAATCAATTGAACACAGAGGTATGTTCAAATGTAGTTACTAAGAAAAAAAAGGCATTGTTTTGACTTACCTATTGTAAATCTGTAGGCTCAAGTGTTGCTGTGCGTAGTATTGTAAAAGATAAAAGGTATTCTCAATTGCAGACATTTTCTAACTGGGAACTAGAACAACAAGCTGACAAGACAAGTAGGATTATTGTACCAAACCCATAAGCCCAGAGCTACCAAAGAAGACCCGTTTTCGGCGAAAGCCTACTTTCCAAAGAGGGATAAAGATACTTTGATTGCGGCGGCAAAGCAAACGCAGGACAGGCCAAAATTGGCTAAATTTAAAAAAAAGGTGATTGATAAAGTAGACAGTAGAAGGGGAAGTGATGGAAGGGAGAAGCGATCGAGGAATGATGATGAGAAGAGATGTGGAGGAGATGTGTTAAGTTTTGACAGTCGAGGACAGAAGATCGACGCGCTGGATGTGGAAGAAGTCCGGGGACCCGGAGGAGATCAGTCAAAGTTTGGGAACCGGAGAGAGCAGGGGTTTGACTAGCTGGAGGAGTCCGACCTTGGGAGCCGGAGATGAGAGGATAAAAAGAACTCATACTTGGATACAAAGGATCACGACGCCAAAGCACGGGAACTTAGAGGATCGTCCAAGCTACTCAATTTAAAAAAAAAGTACCAGTTAGTTATTTATTCAAAATTCTAATTGGTAAAATGAAATTAAAGCCAAGTAAATTTAGAAAAACCGGCATAATAACTAAATTCATTAAATTGCAAGCCATAACACAGTAGCAACACGTCTAGAGATAAATGCATTTAACACAAGTTGTAATATAATATTATATTTAATACTAACAACTGTTAGTTTGTAAAGAGTTTTTTCTGTTTGTTTTAGCAATGAACCTAGCTGGCCATGCATCAGTTTTTATTATTTAAAAATGTGAAGTAGTATGAAATTGTTTTTCAGAAATTTAAAGTTAAATTTAATAAGAAATCAGCGAGTTCTTTCTTTGTTGAAACGTAAAATCTGGCATTAGTTTTATGCTGTTCAAGATACAACCAAACAATAAATTTATTAAATAGTAATATTTAATAGTATTTATAAACGTATAAGAAATAAAATTTACAAACAAAAACATTAGTATGTTATAGTTGGCTCTAATAACTGAGGCAGCTTTTTATAGGTGGCATACAAATCAACCCGACTTTACTTTATTATATATATATATATATATATATATATATATATATAGGGATATATATATATATATATATATATATAATACGTTTTCTTGTTTAATAATTTAAAACAACATAGGTTATTCATATACAAGAATATTTATTAATTTATATCCAAAGCTTTTCGTTGGCAAACAGTACCAACATCATCAGGAATGAAAATTACAATAATCTTTCATTTTATTGTAAACATTTTATAGTAAACAGCAATATTGTAATTTTCATTCCTGATGATGTTGGTACTGTTTGCCAACGAAAAGCTTTGGATATAAATTAATAAATATTCTTGTATTTGAATAACCTATGTTGTTTTAAATATATATATATATATATATAAAGAACTAAGTAAAAATACAAATACAAGAATTATAATTGAATTTACAATTCAATTAAATTTACAAATTGAATTGTAAATACAATTATAATTCTTGTATTTGTATTTTTACTTAGTTCTTTATTATGACACAAGAATACATATTGCGATATATATATATATATATATATATATATATATAAGCAGAGTACCTGTCCTTTGTCAACGGGGTTGACGAATATTTGTATTGATTTAATTTGTATTTGTATTTGGGTTGAATTTAATTTACTGCAATTAAATCCCAATAAATATATAAAACTATAGTTTATAAACCTACCGTTAAGGGAGTTTCCAAGGCCAATGGGTTTCTGAGCCCTAACGGATTTTCTAAATAAAAATAGGCCTATGTGAAAACCAGAGTCATTAAAAAAGTCTATGTAAAATTTCATGTATTTATTTCCCGTTCCTACGTGTTCGATAGGGGAAACATTATACCGGGCGACGCAGAAAGTCATCTGGGATACGAGAAAATAATGAAAACTCTGGCTCTGAGAAATAAATAACATTTTTATCAAATTAAATTTGAGTAAAAATTCATTGCGTAGTAATAAGAAGTACTACGTCCGCGAATCAACGACGCGCCGTACTACGTATACATATATTTAGATATAAGCCTACCTATAAAGTAGTCAGTTACAATAGATTTGGTTGTAATTTTATACAATACTATTTACTTAAATTAAAATATATCGGCAAAGTGTCCAGTCAGGATAAACGTCTACTTCGCGCGGAGTAATACTTCGTCACGTGATCTCTATTCTAGCTTTACACGTGTACATTTGGTTAAACGTATAAAATTACAACCAAATCTATCCTGACTGGACACTTCGTAGGTATATAAAATTAACTTTCCGTGGCAGTAACAAACAATAATTGCCAATATAGCTTCAGGACATGTTTTTGATTCATTTTATATGCATTGGATCGAAGGTGAGCAGTAGGCCTATGTATTTTTACCAGCATTATTAGCACCACGTTTGGGGGAATTACATTTTCTCAAAATTGTAAACTTTTGGGACGTGAGTGAGAGTTTTCGTATCTCTAATGACTTTCTTCGTCGTTCGGTATAATTCTTTTTCGCTAAAATCGAACTCGTGAAAACTGGAAGTAAATACCATATTTCATCTTAGTGGGTCCAATACTTTTTACGTGATTGAGTAATACACAGAGACAGACACTATTAGATTTTTTAATAATAGTATAGATTAGTTCCCATAAATATATCAAACTTACTAATATTTGCTTTAAAACCAAGGGAAGGAAAAACAATGTAACAGAACATTTGTATAGTAACTTATAACTACTCTCGAAAGATGATTAACAAAGAATCACAACAATTACTATCAGCTGTTTATATGTGTTTAAAAGTGATTGTTACTTATCAGCTGATTAAGTCAAGTTAAATATTAAATGGAGTATAGAAAATTTAGTGTTAAGGGGGCTTTCAAGGCCCGTGGGGCGGTGCCCTGACGGAATTTCTAAATAAAAAAGGCATATGTGTTAACCAGGGCACCCTAAATGTCTACGAAAAATTTCAGCTCAAAGAATAAAGTAATTTTTATTGATGAACACACACACACACACACACACACACACACACAATCTTGTATATACATAATAAAAACTAAGGTTATTCAAATACATGAATTATTTATTAATTTTTATTCAAAGTTTTTCGTTGATAAACAGTACCTACAGCATCAGGAATGAATAATAAAATAATGCAAGATATAAAACGTATGATAATAAGAAATAGAATTGTTCACTATTCTATGTCTAATTTAACATAATTTATCAACGAAAAACTTTGAATAAAAATTAATAAATAATTCTTGTATTTAAAAAAACCTTAGTTTATATATATATATATATATATATATATATATATATATATATATATATATATATGTTGTTAAATAACACTCTCATAACACAAGAATATTGCATTTTATTTTCCTTTATACATTGATGGTTTTCGCTGATTGGTAGTATCAACATTATCAAATTTTGTAAAGTACCTTATAGTTCAATGACTACATCTGCAGAATTTAGTTACAGAAATATAAGGTATTTAACAAGTTTTGATAATGCTGATACTATAAATCAGCGCAAAGCTTCATAACTATACATATATATATATATATATATATAACAAGAAAAAAAATGTATCCAAGGATTACAATATATATATTTGTTTGAATTCTGGTAATCGTAAATACACTGAAATTGCATGTCTACCATCGGCGGTATTAATTGTCAGTTCGAAGTAATCGAAGAGATACCATAACGAAATAATACTTTCCTCATATGTTTCTCCACGCAGCACACACATGAGTGACAGGACAATCAGTTGTCCCAGCTTATTATGCTAATGCACGGCTTGACAAGATGTTTAAATAAAATGTAAGTGTTTTCAGATTTCATGCGGGCTAATTTTAGACCCGCATTGAGCAACACAGCTGCGTCTGTTTCCGCGGTAGTTTATATCGACAATTGATTTTCTGATGTTCATTCAAATCCAGCTTCATGGGTAGATGCCGGGTTCTATTGGCCGTCTAATAATGTTCCCTGTTCCTGGGCAATCCAACCATTTCCTAATTCGTAATGTTAGAAGCTAGGGAGGTAATTTTGGTTTCAATTCTGAATGAAGGGGGAAATATTTCCCACTGGCTAGAATAAAAAGAATTCAGAACTAAAAATCGTGTTAGTGTGAGATCTTTTTTTTGTGACGGAAATTATAGTATTGCCTGATAGGGTTACATGAAGGTGAGAAAAGTAGTTGGGTTGAGACTTCATAAAAAACCTCCCTTGGATGAATGAGAGGATAACTATGCCTTAAATCCACGGGGAAAATATTCTGTATCGTAATCCAGGAGAAAACAAAGCGTATGTCCATCATTGATGATAACGACATGTTTGCCGAAACTAGTGGTTATGGGGAGTTTGTGGTTATATGGTTTTAATATTTATCTTGGAAAATTAGTATAGCTAGTTTAAATCTGAGTAGCAATATATAAAAATTCTATTCCTGGAAAATCTGGAAGGCCGTGGAAGAAAGAACACATTTTGTCGCTGTAGGGAGACTTTCTATTACGTAGGACAAGGACGTGTCGATACAGTTTAGAAGCTGAACACAGATTTACTAGTAATTAAATTTACTAACTGTTATGTTATTGACAATAAAGACATTGAAATACAAATATATCGATGTTGATCATTAGTTTAGTCGCTGACTGCGTAAAGGAGGATCTCACTGGCCGAATCACATCATGTGTTGAACCAGATTTGACTGGTGTGAAGGAGGGACTATCCCGGTGAGCCAGAATCTGATCCCGTAACTGTGGCTCACAGGTCAGATCCATGATTCTGATCGGATTTAGTTGCATGAGGCACAAACGTTTAATATTACACAAGGCAAGGTAAATGAAGGTATAGATCTAACCAGGACTTTAAGGATTTGCTACACTCGTACAGGCACCATGCGATATGATTTCAGTAAACCGATCGATTATACTTCCATTGGGAAATAAATACGAGTAAATAAACATGTGGGACATAATCTCTGCTGCTATCAAAACTGAAGAACTTGAAGTAATGAATTTTACTGTGGATGCCATTGAGTAAGATTTCGTGTTTTTGTAAGTAAAACTTCTTTAGGCGCGTCTGAAGTTTAGGAAGGAGAAACGTTTTCAGTTTGTGACGTGAATTCACAAAACTGTTTTCGTTACTCTTAGGTTATGGTACTGTCTGTATTCTAGATTATTAAATTTAGTGATATTATTCAATATTTTTCACCAGTTAATAAAAATATTAATTTATATTTCTATAAATGTGACGATGAAAGCGAAAAGGACCTCTTGTCTCAGATTTTTTTGAATTATTTCCTTATTTTGAATTACATTTTTAAAATTTTAGTGCAAATCACATATTGTTATATTAACATTTGACAAAGTTATAGCCTATCAAATATTTTATTTACAAAAATGTACTATTTTGAGAAAACATTCAAGCCTTTTACATTGGTACCTTTAATATAATGTTCATACTTGAGAATGAAAACAACATTAAAATTCGTCTTTCAAGTGGTATAATTGTTCAATGTTTTACTTGGATTAGAAGAGAATGATTCTGACCAGAACGTTCCCGCTCCCCTTTCTTGCGCCCATACAACACCAGATTTAATCTTTCTACTATAAAGTCAATATCATGATAATAAACTACTTGCATTTTCAAATAAACACGTGTTTAGACGATGCGCCTTTGTTTGAAGCAAGTTAAATAAATTTTTAATGAGTAAATTTCTCAACGTATATAAACCAATTGACTATAGTTTCCATTTCTGTCGACCCGTCTTACGGTTGCCAAGGTTTTAGGTTAACTTTCACACAACCTGGATTTACTGACTGTTTGTATTAATAACCGTATGATAAGATTCATTACGCCTCTAAAACAATAAACAGTCAAAGGATACGCTGCCTACACTTAAGTGCAGCCCTACTGATTATCAATGTTATTGTTTGACTCGTATTAGTTAAGGTGAAGCTGTTGTCGATAGATCAAGGGGAGCCACGTGCAGCGCGGGATTAATATAAACACCACAAGGAGGCGCGGGCATCTGCTTAACGTCTGCTGGGCTTAGCCTGTCCATCCTTTAAATATATCAAGTTTCAAAATAAACATATTGGCGTGACTCGATTGCAATTTGCCCGTAAACATGTCATTATAGCACTCAAAATTATTGAAATACATTATGTGTTATCATTTGCCACAAACTAGCATTTTGCATCTCTTTTGTAATAATGTCCGTGGTAAATATACATCTACTCCAGCATACAATAATTCTTTAAAAATATATGATATTACAATAAAGGGGGACTATTCAAAGACTTCAAACCGACTATAGAAGGTCTTAAAATAATGTTAGATTAGCTGGTAAATATTGTGAAAGCCCAGAGAGGCAGAATGAAACAAAAACAGAGATTGAGAGAATAGAAAGAGAGAGAGAGAGAGAGAGAGAGAGAGGGAGAGAGAAGAAAGATATATATGCTGATACGTATTCCTTCACGGATGGAAAAATATGATGAATTGTCACTATCTGGAGTACATCCGTTCATTCTGCAGTCCATAAATTCGCAGTTCCGACGTTTCGCTAGAATCTCATCCAGCATTGACGAGGTGAACCCAACAACAGTAGAAGAGCGAGTCCAACCTAGCGAAACGTCGGAACTGCGAATTTATGGACTGCAGAATGAACGGATGTACTCCAGATAGTGACAATTCATCATATATATATATATATATATAGAGAGAGAGAGAGAGAGAGAGAGAGAGATCGAAAACGTTACAAGGATAAAGAGAAAGACAGACAGACAGATAGAGAGAGAAAGAGAATCAAACAGATTAGCAGAATGAGAGTAAAAGAGGTAGAGATAGCGAAAACAGAGAGAGAGGGGGGAGGAATACAAATCGACGATATGAGAGAGAGAAAGACAGACAGAAAGAGAGAGAACTTGGAATGAGAAATACAGGCAAAGAAAGAGAGGTTCTCTTTAAGAAAAAACTAAAATTAAAGAGCACAAATTCATCTACAAACTTTTTTTCCATAAAATATTTAAATTTCTTAAAATAAAATAAAAATTGTACCTTCTACTCCCAGTGGAGTAGCAGTGGTCTGTGGTCGAAAACGTAAAAAGACACATCTTTGCAAATATAACTGTTTAGAACTTCTCGCCATGTTCTCTATGTGTCTCTAATCTCTCTTACGTATACATTTACTGAGTGAGAGAGCAGGTGTCTTGAGCAGAGCGACGATTATTAAGCTACACAACAGATAAGTATACGAACGCACACCTGAAGTTGGCTAAATAGACATTACAGAAAACGCCAACAACAAAAAGAATTCAAAATTATAGAAAAAATGTACATGCATAAAAATGTAAGAAAACTGAATTTCAACATTTTAAATTTAAAAAAAAATAGAAAATTTGATGCAAAGAGGAACCGAATGAGAATAAAACTGATGGTGGAAAGATATTGAACACATGAAAAGATTATGGGAAGAACCAAATAACATCCATACCATAAAATAATCATAATATGCCTATATTGAAATATATTTTAAAGTTTTCTTATTTTATATATTGTAAGCACTTAATAAAATATTTTGTAATCCGTGCTCTAGGCTTTCGTGTACATTTTTATTGTTAGCATTTTCAATAGCTAGTGAGAACGGTGTTTGGTTTATAAAAGAAGTTATGTTTTAGAGTTTAAAGAAAAAAGCATTTAAGCTGTAGATACAAGTTACTTGTGTGCGAATGGGTATCTTTCATGAATATATTTTGGCACATAAGCCTACACAAACACACACACATACACACACACACACACACACACACACACACACACACACACACACACACACACACACACACACACGCACACGCACAAGCAACGCATACGTACACAGACACATACTCACGCACACGCACAAGCTCTCACACTCGCACTCGCACACAAACACGCGCACACACACACACACACACACACACACACTCCCCCACATACACACCACACACACACACACACACACAAACACACACACACTCTCTCTCTCTCACACACACACACACACACCATCGTGTCAGTAATTTAGAGAAAACCTAATGAAATTAATTTTGTATATAGGAATTAGTAAGACATAGATTTTCTTCAAATTGCTCTGATCAGCGAAAGTCTTAGAACACTGTTGTTTGTTAATTGTACTCATTCGTTTGCTGAATGCAGTCTAATAAACACACAAATGTTTTTACATAAATGCAGTTGTAAATAATTTAACATTTTATCAGTTTTTACAAATATTGGGATTAAATATGTTTACCGAACCCTGAAATGCCCTGATAAATGGACAGGGGATTAATAATAATTTAAATAGAATTTTAATCTCTTAGAAACAGATGTGTAAACACCAGAGGTGTGCCTGGGGGTGTAATACGGGAGAACTGTTTGTTTTAATTATAAAGTGTAAAGCGTTTCAGTTTTTGTAGCACTGCACAGCGAATTCAGTAAGGTTTAAGGGCTGATTCCAGAACGTATAAGGGAAAATATACATTTAAAAATAATAAAGAATCACAACACAAACAAATTTACACGATTGCAGATAAATACTCCTTGTGTACATTTTCATTTTTATATTCAGAAAGTTTTGTCGGAGTAACATACCAAGAACAATGCTATAGAAATTTGCAAGACTATTCTCAACAGCAGTCGTTTAATCTCAATTGTAATTTCATATGTTTTCGGAGTATTCAGATACGCCTCGCAAAAGCGGGTGGTGACTCTCAAATGGTAGAGTAGGTAGTAGGACTATCTCTCATGGTAACCTAGACAAACAAAACACAATTTTATAGAGTGAAAAAACGGGTATAGTAAGTA
Organism: Prosapia bicincta; assembly: GCA_036971475.1. Lineage (NCBI taxonomy): Eukaryota > Metazoa > Arthropoda > Insecta > Hemiptera > Cercopidae > Prosapia > Prosapia bicincta. The sequence continues at coordinate 68,241,294 of JBAIZL010000004.1, forward strand.
CTCGAGAATACTCAATTTATTAGACAACGGTTCTACTAATTTACTGGCATTTTCGAGTTAATATTAAACATTTGCGGTAAAGAAAGAACATCAAAAATGTCTGTCAATACTATTCGTAACAGCAGACTTGAAAAGGACAGCAAATCTGATGTAGAAACGTCGTCCCAATAAATTGATTATTCTTGATGAATCATAAATCGAGTCATACGATTTGCATACAAGTGACAACATGGTAAATAAAGAAATTTAACTATAATTACATCAGCATACAAATTAAATTATTTTACACATTTTTTCACAATTGCATTTCCTTTTAGGACCTAAGATGAGATGTACGTGCTTACAGTTTTTATTTAAAATAATAAGAAGGTTTAATGTTCTCGGTAGAACAAGCATATATATATATATATATATATATATATATATATATATATATATATATATATATATATATTGTAACATTTTGGAATAGCAAGCAATAAAGGCACTATGTAAAATATAATATAAATATGTAAGTAAATTCAAACCATAAAATAACCAATTATGAAAAAAGAGAAAAATGTAAACATAACCTAAATTGGCAAAATCGAAATATTTAATCACAAGTTTAGAACAATAACCACTGTAAAACAAACAATATCATAGAAGCAATTTAATGCGTAACAGTTTAAAAAGAACACTAAAACAATGTAAATAATAGTAAAAGCCTTTAAGTGTTAAGAAAAGTGAAACCATTTGTAAGATTACACACACAAGTTGACCAAGACGGGTAGACTAGCGCATTGTGAATAGAACAGCTGGTAATTTAAATTTAGTCGGAAGATATAAGATTTAAATGCAGTTACCTGCGAAGAAATTAAAATCTAGTCATTAAGAACATGAAATGTACAAAAGGCAGTGAATACAGCATCCGTAAAGCCGGTAACAACAATTAAAAAAGGGAAATAGTTTGTTCTAGCCATTTTAAAAGCGTGCCTTAGCGTCGTTTCAGTTCTTCACACCTACTCAAGCAAGACAGACGTATTTCAGAATTGGCCAACAAAATTTGAAAAATTCAAACATAGTGCGGGAGTGTTAGTCTCGAATTCAAACAACACTACAAAATACTTTCAAGAAAATAAATTAAAACTATTTATTTAAAAAGATATTATTAAATATTTTGATAAAAGGCTGAAACGTGGAATCTGCAATCTAAAACATTTAAGTATCTAGGCTAGATCCATTACTACATTTTGAAATTTTGCAATCAGACATTTATAAAAGAAAAGAAGGCAGTGAGTTTATTATACAATTAAACTATAAAAGAAAACATTTAGAGAAAATATTAAGGAACAATTTTACTTAGAAATAAATTAATTTGTAACATAGTTTATAACATTTAGAGCTTAGTTTTTTTTTGTTCTTGTACTTTAGAGTGCCAAATAAGAATTCAGTATTCAAAATTTAAAACCCACCAGATAACCCGAGATTAAGAGAGCTTGTGCTAAATCAAAATTAAAATCAATTTAGGCTAAATTAAATAAAAACTGTTGCTGCCCAAAAGAGAAATACAATTTAGAATAATAAGACTTGTAATAAAAGAGGAAACTTATAGTAAATTTGTAAAACTTTAAACAAGAAGAAATTTTGTAATTTATTAATAAAACTTATAATTGTAAAGGAAGTGTTTTTAAATGATACATTAAACTTGTTATAAAAAAAAGGAAAGCTCTAGAAAATTTATTTATCTTAAAATAAAATATAAAAGTTACTAACCTACCTTGATTGAAATTATTATTGAAAAAAATTACATTATAAAGAATTCATTCATAAATGTAATAAAAGAAAATACTTATTACAATATATATATAATATAATTACTATTTTTTTTTGCTTTTTCATTTGTTTAATATAGGATATATTTGAATTTAAACATATAATTATTGTATTTATATATTATGCTGATTTTTACACGTATTTTAAGTAAAAAATCACTTCCATAAAATCAGTATTTGTACATAAATAGGGGTAACCATATCTGCAAGTACGTATTAACGGACTGTAAGTTCCTAAACACGGCGATGAGTAGGCTGTCCATAGAAGTAAAAGGAAAATTGTCTGTGTACAGAAGACTACACGATAAAAAGAACTGTGATCAAATCGCATTTTCTCCCCGTTTTACTGTATTTGATACCAGGCAGGCCTGCGATGCAAGTCCGCTCCTAAAGTGAACATGTTAATAGTTGTAGAATTGTATGTGGATTTTACGAAAATCGGTCAACATCATCACATGTTGGTGCATCATCAGAAAGGTTGTGATTCAAGTAAGGAAAAACAGAAGAACGTAGAGCTCGGGACCAAGGGATACAGGGAAGGATTACGCTACTCTCTATCGGGGTCACGGGGAGATGTATATTTGTTACACTCCCTTGTAAAAACAAATATTTGAAAGGGTGAGTGTAGACGTTTAACTATCGTTAGAAGGATTGGACGTAAAATAAATTACTGGTACTGAGAGTTCGGAAAAATTATGTTTTACGAGAAGAGGGTTGACCAGAACTCGACTACCCTCTCAGAAGATTAGTATAAGGTAATTGAGTAAGTGTGGTTTTAAAATTTCTATATGTAGCCTACGTTTTTGTTAAAAATGTTGGGATCAGGTGTCTTCTCCCTTAACCAAACTCTCTATACCAGGGTTGTCCTACTGGCAACACGAGGGGCTACTCTATGGGCCCGCCAATAGTTTTTCAAACTTAAAGAAATATTTATTTAATAAATTTATACGAAATTGGATTAGTGTATGAGTCAGTTGAAACCATTTAACCCCTCAAATGCATCATTTCGCATTTAATTATAAAAAAAGCTTCCCTCCGAGCATTAATTTTAATTCCATACCCCCACCCCCGGTAAATAGATTTCTCGGATTCGGCATCACACATAGGTGGGCCAAAGATTGAGTCCCCCCCCCCCTTGTAAGTTGTAAGGACACTCTACTCTCTATTTTTTTTTTACATTTCTTATATAGAGGTACATATATATAATTTGAATGAATAAATATATTTCATATTCAAGATTTGTTTTAACTTACTGTATATATTTTTCAAAGCTATTAATTAGTAAAATTATTAGCATCATCAGAAAAAACAATGATAAAACAATTTTTGACACAAATTATAAAAATTGTTCATTGTTTTTCCTGAAGATGCCTGATAATTCTTGTATTTTAAATATTTTTATTCACTTTTTATACTAACCATATTTAAAGAAATAACCATATTTGATACACTGTAAAACGGCCGTCGTCAACAAATATAAGTGCTACTATAGGCAAGTTTGTAAATATTTACAAGTGTTTAGTGAATCTTTTAAGGTTTATTTGACCCCACTAGTTGCAGAGCCTTTTGAATTTTTAAAGCGTACACAAACCAATATAACATTTTTATGTGTAAATGTGTGTGTGTGTGTTTGTTTGTGTGTGTGTGTGTGTGTGTGTGTGCGTGTGTGTGTGTGTGTGTGTGTGTGTGTGTATGTGTGTGTCCGCGCGCGCGTGTGTGTGTGTGTGTGTGTAAAGTTTAGAAAGAAACAAGTTTTATTCTCGTTTACAGTAATATTTCATCTCTTAAGCGACGCGACCACGTGATCAACACGTAGGTGTTGCCTGTCAGACAAACTTGACACGTAAGACTAAACGCAAAGATTTAACATGAAATGTGTTAGTTGTTTCCCACTGTTGAGAATCTTGTTTGATATTTTGTTAGACAGTCAGACATGTTCACAATGTGCAGTTCGGTGTTACCATTTTGGTAGCCCGAGTGTAATGTGTCTATTTATTCAGGCCTATTTAGTTAATAATTATGAAATTGATATAGTTATAGATCTATTATAAAAAAGTTAGAATTTTTCAGTCCCAAATTGAAGTATTCCTTCTACAGCTGAATTCTTCCCAAATCCTTGTATATCTAAAAACTGGTTACATCCAACTATTCCTCGTTGTGAATTAGTCATGCTAATTCCCTAGACAGGCACATGTGATAGCACAGCTTCAGAATCTGAGTTTATTGTTCTATGGAGAACGGAGTTTCTGTATGCTAGACGCTATGACTCTGCCTAATGTTTATGAAAGACAGACGTGGGCGGAAATTAAATCCAAAAGCTGTTCCCTGATAGGTCTGAGTTGCGAATACGCCTTTGGGCTGTAACAAGTTCATATTAAGGAGTTGGGAGAGACAAAGAAGTACATCCCTTATGCTACAACTCAAAACCATGGAGCTGATAACAAGTCACGGGATTTTGAGAGGGTTCAACACCAGAGGATATGAGGAATCGGGTGCTTGGGTATTGCAAAGGAGTATACACTAAGCATTAGGGATGGGGAAAAAGTCCCTCCGAGATAGTACCCTAATCATAACCTATTAATTATAATCTTAGCGTTATCTTATTGAAACATTTTATTTTACCTCCTCATGAAGACATCTTAGATACGTTTTGGGGTTAAACTAATCCGTTGTATATGGCTAGATATGTCAACAGAGACTGATAATAAACCATAAAAATGAACTTTCACAAAGAAATAATTTTTCAGTGTTGGTTAACATGTAGCATTGGCTTACCATAACCCTATGTGTATAACAATCTTTTCCCTTAGATTCGTCATAAAGTATGACTGTTTGTCCAGAGACATTGAGAAATCCATTTAAAGTTTAAACATTTCTTCTTTATAAAGTTATTAAGATTTTTTGTTCGAGTTTTTTAGGATAAAACATTTCTCCTTTATAAAGTTAAAAGATGCTTTTTTGTTCGAGTTTTTTAAGGTAAAACATTTCTTTTTTATAAAGTTATAAGTCTTTTTGTTCTTGAATTTTTTAAAATAAAACATTTTTTTTATAAAGTTATAAGATTTTTTTGTTCGAGTTTTCAAGATAAAATTTACTCCGGACTTGAATCTTGGAAGGAACTTGTCGGCTGTCATTACAATCCAGTTACGCAAGTTTCGGCAAAATGCCGCTCATTTGGCCGCGAAACCGCACTAAATCACTGCCAATGCAAGCTGCTGTCATGTAATATATTACAAAGAATATAAACCCGCTCCCATAATGTGCACATTGTCATTTTATTTACCCTCCATGCTTGTGCGCGTTTCGTTAACTGCTCTAACATTTTTAAAGGGTTACAACGAGTTCATAGAGTTTTGTGCAGTGTAGTAAATTGTAGTAGCATAGGTTAGGTAGGCTTATACCTGTCAGGTTTAAAGTGGACTTCTCCTTATAGGGAATGTTTGTATAGACATTGCTCAAACATTTTGTAAGCAAGCAAGTAGATAAGACCTTTGCATAATTATAAGTTAGGATTATATTTGCAAAGCTGAAATACTTAACAGTGTTGCCAACTTGTTTGTCGCGATAAACGCAAAGAATGCAATATTAGCACCTTATTAAACTGCTATTCGTATAAAACACTCATTTTGTATTTTCTTGTTTTGGCTTCTTCAAGTAATAACAATATTCTTTGTTTGTGAATCACAGAATTTAGAGGCATAAATAGGATTATATTTAGGGGGGGTTCCACTTTATACATCTACCATAAAGCAAAAATGTGTTTTCATCTCAATTTTTTATTTTTTTGAACCCTTTTTTATTTTGAATATTGTCACAAAAATCCATATAAAAGGATAGTAAATAATAAGTATAATTTATCTAAGACGAGATTTTGAGACATTAATACAAAAATATAATTACTTTTTATGGAACTAAACGTTTTTAAAACAAAGAATATAATGCCAACTTTATATCACTGTTAAACACTTTACCTTAGATATGAATGCACCTTAAAATTCATTGATGTTTTATACGTTTATTAAAGGGTGTTATAAAATTGTTTAATTTCTATATTTTTTGGGAATAATCTGGGCCCCCTCGACGTCATCTATATACGCCACCGGCACTGATAAATATATTATAACGGACCATAGCCATCCACGCTGGGCGCAAATTTTATATAACGAACCTTCCCTTATGATTCTCTACAGGATATTTTGACTCTTAGGAAATTAAATTAATAATCCAGCTACTTGCTTTTATAATAACAGATTTGTTTTATCCTGAGATCAATATTGCATTTATAGGTAGTTCATATAATTCGTTTTACTAACTCTAATATTTGCCGATAGGCATCAAGACTCTTATTTGACTATTAATTTTTTAACAATTCTAAATTTACTTTCCTTTAGCTATTTAAGGTCGTGTATAAGTTACTGCACTTGTGGTTTGATAAATTTTTTATATTTCCATTAATTATGAATTTTTAAGGAATTTATAAAAGTCTAAATGTTCTTAAATGTTTTGATTTTTAAAGAGTTGGCTTTATAATGAAAATAAACTATTAATTAGTATTTGCGTGGTTCCTTGTTTCACTTTACTTGACACAAATTCACTTATTACTATTTTCTATCAATTTCACTTTTCTTAATCCCTCGAAATGCTTCTATGCCGTAACTGACTTTATTAATCACTCCCTTATTAATTCCACTTACTATTTAGTTATCTCCCTTATTCAATTTTTCGCACTACTTTCTTATCTCCCTCACTTAATATAACTCATTAATTAGTAATCTCCCTCGAGTCCTGCATTATGACTCCTCGAGTCCTACCACTTGACCCTTTCGAGTACTAATATTTGACTATCTTTCCTGAAAATTCACTTGGATCGTATCCGTATGGGTTTCATCCCCTCTTCAAATTTGATTGGCTCCCTTATGGCGCTCAAACTCTGGCTAGCCTATGAAATTCCCTCACTTTCTTTTAGGCTTCGTGGACCGGATACTAACTAACTCGAATTGAATATGAAACTAAATAATATACTCGTATTAAAGCAAATATATAGACTATTAAAGAGCAAAAAGAATTCCATTAAATTACAAGTTAAGAATTTCCATTTTGTCCCTCGACGTTTTACCCAGAGTATACCCTGTTATCAGTGGAACGAGGAACGGGGAATAATCGTAAGGAACTGAAGGAATCAGAGAGTTTATTTGACTGGAAATACTTTGCACTTCCATGCGAACATCATCTCGCGCATGCCTATTGAGTAGGCCTATATTCTAGCCTTGTTTGTTTTTATTGTGCAAAGACATACAAAATATTTTGTTTTGCGGTGAAATTAGCTTATATTTGTAAAGTTAAATTTTGCCATACATCTGCGTACCTACTATGGACGTAATATATTAGAGCACAGGTTCCCAAACTGGGGCGAGCGCCCTCCTTGAGGGGCGTGAAGGGAAGTCAGGGGAGGCGCGAGACCAGTTGGAAAATAGTAAAATGAATTCTCATTTATTTAAAATTTAAGTACACAATTTATCAAAATTTAAAGCTAAATTTACACCTTAGATTTTTTTTTTAATTTTACATAGGTAATTTTTCGACCATGTTACTCAGAAAATGTAAATGAAATATATGCATTTATAAAAGAAATATAAGTAAAGGCTGTGCAAGTTTTGTAAATTTCAAATTAAATAAACATGACAGCTTGAAAAGAATAATAGTATAAAAGTGTCGCGAAAAGAATGTTTGCCGTTCAATATTTGGCAACAGCGCCACAATGGACAAAACTTCATTTTAGATAAAACTTTTAAAAGTGAGCCACTGGCGGTTCTTCGATTAAACTTATTTTCCAAACACCTACTTCAGCGAAAAAACATTTTCAGCACTTGTTGCAAATATAAGAACAAATGTAACGTTGCTTATGCCTTGCGTTGTGCCTTTACTGAAAAAGAACATCAAATAGGCATGCTTGAGAAAAACATTCAAGGTCATCCATCTCACTAACAGATTTTCCTCTTATCAGTTAAAATTTACCTTACAAAATTAAAACGAAATGTTATATAATTTTTTTTTGTGAAACATCTATCAAATTGCAATTGAGAATGGCTATAAAAAGAAAACTGTTGATAAACGTAATTATAATATTTTAAAGAAACAAAATAATAATCTAATTTACAAAAATAATGATGAAAATGTCATATGGACTTCATTTACATTTTTTGGTAATGAAGTAAAAAATTACACAAAATTGTTTAAAGGTAGCAACATAAAATTCGCATATAATACTAATAATAAATTAATAAATATAATGAATAATAATAATATTATTAATATGCATGAAAAAAACAGTGTAAATAAATTAGAATGTGATTATTGTAATAAAGTTTAAATAGGACAAACTAAAAAATAACTTAAAGATAGATATAAAGAGCATTTTAATGCATATAAAAAGTCAGAAATTTATAAATCAAATTTTGCTAGTCATTGTATTAATAATAATCACATATTTCCTAATATAGATAATATGATACTTGTAAAAGAAATTAACAAAGGCCTAAGAATGAATATTTATGAAGCTTTAGAAATACATGAATAAAATATTAATAATGAGTTGATAAATGAACAAATACAAGTAAAATCTAAATTTGATAATATATTCAGTGTTAGTGCAGCAAAATAAAAAAATTTAAAAAAATTTTGACAACATTGTAATTGATTTGGCAAAGCTATTTATTTGATCTAATTTGCACATATGTTAATTTTAATTGTTTAATATTCCTGATGATGTTGGTACTGTTAGCCAACGAAAAGCTTTGAATTGTAAATTCAATTATAATTCTTGTATTTGTATTTTGACTTAGTTCTTTATATATATATATAGTATTTGTTTCTTTTTCATATGCCCATACCATTTACTCATAGTATAAAGCGGAGGGGCGTGGAAGGCTTTCATTTCAAAAAGAGGGAGCGTGGTACTATACAATTTGGGAACCCCTGTATTAGAGTGTGCTGTCAGAGGTTTTTTTTTACCAAACCAGGCTTGCTATTGCTTTCGGTTACCCTCTTACATAGAGCAAACAGTTTGTAAGTAAGTTCCATAGTTTTCCCTGTAATGTTTCATCCGTGTGTTTACAAAATCCATTCAATTTTTTAAAACAACTTTGACACAACGCGCAATAGAAATCGGCTTGAATGTACACTTCAGTTGCCCCTTTATGTACAGATTTTATTGTCTTTTGGGACAAAAACTTTATCCAAACATTTTGTTACAAATTTTGTAAAAAAAGGTTAGCACAATTAAATAATTTATAAAAAATAAAATAAAAAACGTTGGAACCACAGATCCTTCTTAAATTAATAATTAAATACGTTCCTACACTGTTCACAAAGTCACTCTGAAATAAAAATCAACAAAATTTAAACAATTAACTATTTCCAAACAACACCTTACCACTATTGCACACTCTAATATACTAAGGTAGGTGGTATTGTCAAGAAATTTAACTTGTACTATTTACACTTTAAAACAAACTGCAGTAGAGTCGGTCATGCGAACTATTTGTGACCGGAGGGTGCTCGGATAGTCAAACATTAAATCTAAAGCAACAGTTTACCTTTAGAGTGTACTATTGAGCTGTACGTACAGAATGTTGCTTCCTATTACTGTAATGCAACAAGCAATCACTTGATATGAAGAGTAGGTCTATTATACAACTGTATTCTAAATAAAATTAATATTAAATCCAGAATAAATAAAAAACAAGTATTATAAAAAAATTTTTAAAGTAAATTCCTATTAAGGTCAAGACAGAAAAATTGTATCATTGTTTGCTTATTTCCAGTTTGTTTATTTTATTCGTTTCATTCATTTTTAATCTTACAGCACTATTTATAATATTTTGTGGTTACCATGGCAACAGTTTAAGATTGTACGATAGAGGCTCTGATGACAACCAGATAAGGGGAAAAAATTCATATACGTCTTAGAGAGATATTTATTTCTCGGTATTGAAAAGTTGGAGCAATGATAAAGCGTGGAAGACTTGAATACAAAGATTCAGAGTTCGAATCCCGATAGTCCACCAAATTTTTATAATTCAATTATTGAATGAATATTTGAAAAAAAACTCTATTAACATCAATTGCCATCGACTATAGGTTAGAAAAATGTATTTGAACTTGATTGGATGAATAAAAACGTATTTTATTAACGATTGATATTTTGTACCAGATATATATTAGGAGAATGTGTGCTAATAGTAGGATTTTAACAAACACGAAGACACGCACACACACACACACACACACACACATATATATATATATATATATATACATATATATATCTTCTACTGTTGTTGGGTTCGACTCGTCAATGCTAGATGAGATTCTAGCGAAACGTCGGAACTGCGAATTTATGGACTGCAGAATGAACGGATGTACTCCAGATAATAACTATTCATCATATATATATATATATATATATATATATATATATATATATATATATATATATATATATAATAATGATCTGGCCTATAGTACTATAAATATTGTTTAAAGGTATTCTTTTATTTTAAAATGTATATACACAGTACACGTACGACAGTATGTATGTACAGTTGTACTGTCATAGCAAAGGATAACAATAAATAATTCTTGAGTTTTGTAGTCCATAACGCTCGGCGAATCTTAATTAATCGCTTAAACAATAGTTTATGACTATCCGATCTCTAAATTTTGTAATTTTGATAAAAAGTACTGAGACAGAACGTTTTCGATACACAAGTAATATTTGCTTTCAGCTTGTTTTCATCTTCGGATGATTGACTTTCGGTTAATCGACAATCCGACTGTATTTGTTAGGTATTTACACAATAGAAACAAACTGTAGGCTACTACAATATATGCAGAACAGGCATGCGCGAGACGATGTGCGAAAGTACTTCCCTAAGTCCTTCCCATTGCACTCCGTATTAACCTTGGTCAGTATCACGTAGAGAGCTGCGCAATCAAGCAGGAATGCGCTGAAAAGACATTGGTAGCATCATATTCCAGGAAGTTTGTAGATAATTCCAAACGATGATTGACCATGACTGCGTCTGTACACCGTGAAATGGTTTTCACGCGTCGCGTCGTTTATATTTCTTGCATACAATTTTGTGTTCACTTCTTGCTGTAGTACTTGTTCATATCTATCCTCTAACTTTCTACCTTTGGTAAATTTAATTGTTTTATTCTTTTTACTGTATTCTTATTTATTCATATAATTTTGTATTTATTAATTGTTGTTTTAGAAATTGTATTTCCCTGAAGTTTAATTTGTAATAACGTTTTTAGTTATTCCTCGCGCAAATTTAGACTAAATATTAAGAAAAATCTGTCAAGGTGATTTTATTTTGGTTATAATTTTGTAAAACAATTTATTAATTTTAGTACATTCTTTGGAGGTTGAATATTTAAATTTATAAAATATAGTAGGGCATACTAAAAAAGTTATCCGTTTGTAATTTATTTATTATGTTTTTTAAACAGAAACGTCGGGCCATGGGCGTAGCCAGGGGTCACAGGGGTTACGTGAACCCCAAACCAATTAATTTTAGTAGAAAAATATTAAGCTAGGTTTTTAGCAAAACAGCTTCCCGACGACTTTACAATTGTTTAATTTTAAGTCCCAAAATAGCATTCAATATGATTTCTATAGAAAAAAATTTACAAAATTTCCCGGAAGGGTTCCACCCCTCTGACGCCCGGGGTCATCCCCCTTCAAAAAATAGTCCTGTCTACGCCTCGACCTACTAATAAGGCCAGTTATTCTCATGAATTTTACTGTGTTTATACGCTTTTTTTATCGTTTTAATTATATCTTAGTGCTTTTATTGTCTTTTACATGTGATGTCTGACTATGAATTACACTAAGAATTAGACTGGCTATGCATTTCGTTCAAAATTAGAAACCTATTTTATATCAACTTATGGATCAATTCGGATTTTAAAATTTGCTATTAACATGGGTCATCGAAGAGAATGCAACACCGCAAAGTCTTTCAATTTTATTTTCAAATTTTAGTGTAATTTAAAAAATTAAAATATCTGTCGGTATTAAAATACCCTACAATTTTAATTTCATAATAAAAAAGTTCATGATCCTGATAGGAGAATATTTTAAAGACTATGTTTAATATTTGTTTTAAAGTTTATTTTTATTTCAACTTAAATTCTGACAAGTATTTCCTCAACTCTGACAAGAAAATCCCTAAAGTATTACAAGGGACTACTTTCTTCCACCGCAGCGCTAAATATGTCCCCATTTTGTAGTCCATAAAAATGTTACGTTTAACTGAGTAGCGATCTCATATCAACTGTAAAATACTGTCTTAGCTTCTGTAACATGTATCATTTGTAAGCTGTATCTAGATTCTCTAATTGTTGTCGCACTGTTACAGATATATACAGACTGGGCGAACCATTACCTGGAGAAAGCGCGATGTAAGAGACTCATACAGGACCTGCAGCAGGACATGACGGACGGAGTCCTTCTGGCTGACGTCATAGAGTCTGTCAGTAAGTATAGCTTCAATACTGAGACGTATGTTGCACAGTATTTACTGCTTTCCTTGCTAACTGTTTTCGAATTTGTAAACACAATAATGGAAAAAATTATCGGTGACATAAAGGGTCCCAGATAAGTTTACAGCTGCGTATGTACATGATATCCAATATATCGCCGAGTTTTATATTCATTAAACTTTTATTTAATACAAATTATTGAACATTTTCGGAACAGAAACATTTTTAAAACAAGTTGAATACTTAGAATTATTTAATGAGGATGTATATTTTCCAAACTCTTGGATATTTTTCCAATCTCTCAAAGTATAAGCCATCCAGGAGGAAATTAGTTTTGAAGGTCTAGTTATGTAGATAAATTGCTCAAAGATGGGTCATTATTAATCTGTAGCAGAGAATAACAACCCGGAAAACATTCCAAAAGAGTATAAACTTGTGTGATTAAACCAACAAAGAGAAACTTTTGAGTAAACTCTCGAGATGTGGCAAGAGACTTGAGTGCGCAGAGGAGGAGTTCCCGAGTAGAGTTGGAAGCCAATGCAATTGCTACCCCTCTCTCGCATTTAGGCACAGTGGTGAAGAAAACATAAAGGTTCGCGAGTTCCGACCAACACTGAGTCAGCACCTCCCCACCACTCTAATTGGCAAACAGACACACTGCGTGCCGAAAGGCCAGGTACCTTGCTATGTCTCGCGAGTTATAAATGCTTGCAAGTAAACTACAAGGTTTTCTAGCCCATTAGTTTCCCACTAATTTTCTAACGGCTTTCCTCTCTTACAAAATATTTGATTTAATTCTAATAACTTTTCTAATGAAACGCCTTACTTTACTGTTAAAAGAAAAGGCTAAGAACCATTTTCTATCATTACTTAAAGTACTCTCATGGAGAGTGAAATGGTTTCATTTTATCTGATATATAAAGGACAATAGTTTTTTTGGTGTCTCAAAATAAATAAACAGATGGCGTTTTTAAGAGCGAGTAAGTTTTTCAAAGGCATAAATTTGGCGTCACTTTATAACACAATGCGTATACATACATACATACATACATACATATATATATATATATACATATATATATATATATATATATATATATATATATATATATATATATATATATATATATATATATATATAAAGAACATAAGTCAAAATACAAATACAAGGAATATTCCTGATGATGGTAGTTAGCCAACGAAAAGCTTTGAATTGTAAATTCAATTATAATTCTTGTATTTGTATTTTGACTTATGTTCTTTATTAATACACAAGAATACATATTGCGATATATATATATATATATATATATATATATATATATATATATATGCTGTTTTATACAGCTGTTTTGTTATTCACTTAGAGGTTACTTCGAGGTAATGATTAAATAATTTCAAATGCGGTTTTCAATATATTCAGAAATACCTCGTATTTGATTAAGTTATGTGATAAAGAATAATTTTAAAAATAACTGTTTATTCAGTGCTACGCGTAAATTAAGTTACTACTTTATATGTATTATATGTTAGCAGTAGGATAAAACTATTATCTAAGAAAAAATATATTATTTTCTGGTAAATATGGTTAAATAGAAGTGGCAAATATTGGCTAATTAAAACATTTAATTATTATACATGAGATAGACTGTAAAATTTAAATTTTAAAGTGTAAAATTAATATACAAAGATTTGTTTCATTAGATATTACATGATTTGTATGCCTTTTCTAAAGTATAGTAAAATATATAATAAATACTTAAGGATAATTAAATATTGAAAGCTATAAAAGGTTCCGCTACATTCTTACTGATGTTGAATGCCTCACATGTTTTAATTATTTCTTGCGATAAAAAATCGTCGGTGAGAGTTCTATTATGTTTGATACATATGTATAAGGGATCGCAGGGAAAATAGTTTTTTGAGCTAGTTGTATAACAGAATGTAGCTGAGGTACTTAAAAATGGTGTTTACGTGGCAAGAAAGTATAGTTTTTCGCTACAGGGAACATATAAACTGCTTTGATATTTAAATTACATTCTTGATATTATTTTGTCTTTTTAAGAGTTTCAATTTACTTTGAAATGAACAAATTATTTAATGTTCGTGTATAAATTTAGGAACAAAGTATTCACACTAGGATGTACATTTATAATTTGCGTTACAGGAAATGCATTTGTAGTAGAGTTAGAGAGAAACAAAAGGACACAGAGCGGGTCACGGAAGGGGAATGAAAACGTTTTGACCAGTAAAACGTGATATTTTACCATCTTACTTAGCAAAAGTGATTGATAGTTAATTTTGTACTAATGTTATATTCAACTTAGATTCAAGAGAATCTTAAGCTTCTACCTATCGGTATATATTTGTACAATAATAATAATAACATTGGAAGCCTGCTTACGCATTTCAGAAGACGTAATTTTATTCGTCTGGTTTTCTATCAGATTAAGACATAATATTATTCTGTTTTCAAGGTTATAAGCTTGTTATAAGGAGCTACTTGCTGTTCCAACTGTGAATATTTACGCGAATATAATACAGCACTTTATAATTGTAAGCTCCATCACAAAGTCTTATGGTTATTTTACTTTTATAAAAATTGGATACGTTTATAAATAAAAGTGCTATAAATAAATCCGGTCTTGAGTAATCTGTTAGAGTTAGAATATGTTTTTTTCTTATTGGTTTTGTGATTTTAGTAATATTTTAAACTATTTAACTTGTCACTATTAACTGCTAAACTTGTGACTTGAATTATTACACACATGACTTGTCTCACGATTTTTAGGTACAGGTGTAGCATTGTCGGTGCAATCTAAAAAGATCTACACCACCTTTCGCCTAGCTCTTCTCTTAGTGTTTTGTGGAAGAGGTACTATAGTGTTTCAACATTAGCAGATTAAAAACATTTAGTTTAAGTAGGTTTCTTTAAAACGACGCTTTCTCAAAAAGTATCATTCAGGAATGCTTCCACTCAATTGCTTAGATATGACCTTCAGTGGTAATATAACTATAAAGTGTCATCTTAGGATAGGATAGAAAGAAAATCAAGTTTTCTAACGTAAACTGGTCAACAGGTGTGAATGTCAATATAAACATATTTCCGGATTGAGTCCCCACTCCAACGCACATAGGCATTTGTACCAATGTTGCCATATTTTAGGGAAGTAGGCGCGACTAGCAGTCAGTCAATGGCACTATTTGACAACACCGCCTCCCTCCACTGGCCTCATCACTTCCAACTCTGATTTGGAAGTGAATTAAAACACGCTATAATATACGTTGTTACAAAATCGAGGAAAATGAAGTCAACTCATTAACTTAAGCAATCGGTTAGTTTATTTTAGGAAATATATTTTCTTCTGTTTTTCTATCCTAGCTGGATATTTTAAGACTATTGGTAATACGAATATATTACAATTAAAGATATGATGAAATCTAATAGAGAATTTTCAAGTTATTCGATAAAATGCCCATGTTTAGGAAGATCTACCGATTTATCGAAGCTTATTGTGAGAGAGTAAAAATTAACATCAAATTTGGGTGTCAGTTTTATTTAATATAGGCATTTTAGGACAACGTATGTGTGGGAACTTGGAGCCTGGGCGATAAGGCAATCGTGTCGCCCCAGACACTGACTTGGTTCCGCGTAGAAATCTATTATTAAGTAGAAAGATGATCAAAGGGAACAGAATGACAGAACTAAATAAAAGGAGACAATTCAGATGTTATTTCTGTTTGCTGGAAAAGCCTGTGACTTTCATTTTGTGCCTGTTATTTTTGAACGCCGCATCACATCATTATCCCGGCCAGCGTATCGGAGCCGCTCGATGTAGTGGGTGTTTGTTTCGCATCTTATCATTCTGTATCCCAATACACACAGTATGTGACCAATGGTGGTGGGATTATTTAATCCAGAGGTTCTCAGTCTTTTTCAAAGACTGTACACCTTAATAAAAAATTAAAATTTTGCGTATTCCTTTTTTTGGGGGGTGCGATTAAATTAAAAGCACTTTATAGGCTACATCAAAAACACAATATATTTGGAAATATATTAGAAACGCATTAAAAACATTAATGAGAATAATGAGCTTGGTTGTTTTTACTAGTTGCTCAATATGCGGTTAAGCTTGTTACTGTACCTACGTTTTAGATATGTTAAGCTGTAAAGCTCTCTTTCATATAGATATGTAGTTGAAACCCGAATAAGAGTTTTTACAGCAGTATTTGAAAGTTCTTAGTACTCCTTTCCAACATCCACAGTTTGAGAACTCCTGATTTAATGTTTGTGTACAAATTAGGAACAGTGCACCCGAACTAGGGATGTGAATTAATAATTTGCTTCAAAGGAAGTGCATTAAGAAACGTAGTTAGTTTTAGAGAGAACAGATTGGTTCAGAGTGGGGGGGGGGTCATGGAAGAGGGGTGAAGTCTTCTTGTTCAGTAAAACGTAGTATTTTATTACATTTACCTATATAATATAAGTAATAATATTACATTCACTAAACTGATTTTGTAGTAATTTCAAATTTTGTATAAGTCAAAAATATATTGTATCATAAAAAATAAAATTTGCCCAATGGAGATGGAAGAATTACTTTTAGTGATTCACTATTCATCTGGTAATACACTAACTGTCTGGAATTTAAGTGTAAAGCAAACAAAACATGATTTGTGTGTATCTCTTCTCTTTGGAGAGTTAATAAAATATTATTTTAGTAAACGTGTGTAGAATTCGTATTCATTTGAACGCTCGAAATAAGTATTAATTAAAGGATAAACCGGTTGAATATCGAGTCCAAGAAGCTTATTTAATTAGTGCAACGTTTCGGCAACTGAAGTAGTTTTTAGTGAAGTGTGGAGGATTTGATGTTTTGCCTCCTCGGATTACTCACCTGAACTCTAAATGTAAGGACTTGGTTATTCGTAGCACAACAGACTTGATAAGGGCATCGAACCAGTTGTTGAAACGTTGCACTAATTAAATAAACTTATTACACTTTGATTAACAACCAGCTCGTCAAGAACAACAACAAGATTTCGAAATTTAAATCAACTTCTTTGACTCGATATTCAACAGGTTTATCATTTATTCAACATTTGTGTTGGATTTTATATCTTGGTTCTTTTTTACAACATTGTATATTCAATTGAATATAATTTAGAAAAATAATTACTTATTGATATTTTCAGTACACGAATTATTACACAACATATCGCGCAAAAACAATTCAAAATAAACGCAACACACAGACACGCATACAAACACACAGTTCTCGCTATCTCCCTGAATTTTTCTTGAATTGGCGGGTTGGACAATGTATTCGATTAAACTTGCAATATTCTGGTATCGTTTTTTTGGAACACTGAAAAATGTCTATTTCTGTAAAATTGCCCTAACGTTTTTACTATTTAAGTTTTTTGGATTTGGTTTTCACTATTGTTGCTGTTGGATTTTGCAGGTCATTTTGAAATGTCAGTGATTGTTGTAGGTGACCTAGTTCTCAAATTAGCATGTTTTGCTGTTTTTCGGCACTTAGGAATTTTCACTGCACTCCCGTTTGTCAAATTTAGTTAGTTATTACAATTATCTTTTATTTTAATTTTTGTTTGTTTTTTTATAGCTATACAAGACTTTATTAGCTTCTTCACTCTTTACTATGTTTATTTAAAAACAAAATTAAATCTGTATTACTTAAGTTTTGAATTTGTTATTCAAAATTAGGAAATTATCAATTTCTTAACTTGGGCGGTCATTTTGACCGTCTCAACACGCATACCAACACACAGTTGGAACAACACATACAATAATGAACACCTAACCTTTCATGACATCACATTAAATCCTCATCTTTCCGCAAATACAAATAAAAACTCACAACAACAAAATATACCTACACATCACAACATACGAGTATAACAGTATAAACCCAATATATATAAGATCACGTGTAACAATTGCTTCTGCTCGTAAATTAATCAGGATAGAGAAACTTCACAATCAGATCAAATGAACACATAAAGACATTGAAAACCAAAATCGTACCAATACTGTAATACAGATACGCTACTACATGCGTGCACTGACGTCAACACAGATCTACAGATACACGTTAGGCAGCGGACATACATATGGCAATTGGTGACGTCAACACAGATCTACAGATACACGTTAGGCAGCGGACATACAGAAGGCAACTGGTGACGTCAACACAGATCTACAGATACACGTTAGGCAGCGCACATACAGAAGGCAACTGGTGACGTCAACACAGATCTACAGATACACGTTAGGCAGCGGACATACAGAAGGCAACTGGTGACGTCAACACAGATCTACAGATACACGTTAGGCAGCGGACATACAGAAGGCAACTGGTGACGTCAACACAGATCTACAGATACACGTTAGGCAGCGGACATACAGAAGGCAACTGGTGACGTCAACACAGATCTACAGATACACATTAGGCAGCGGACATACAGAAGGCAACTGGTGACGGCAACGCAACACAAACTTGAGTTGCTTTTTCACAGCATACGGAGTTACATGCACATATCCACAGAGAAGTGATAGCAACGTGACTAGCGAGTGACACAGAAACTAGACTTGCTTCAGTCACGACATGCTGTACTCGTTGCTCAGTTTCTCAGTTGCCAGCAGTATTTGTTATGCTGTTTATGCGTTTCTCAAGAGTAATACCGTCTTTTTTTGTAACGTTTTTGTAGTTTCTTTCTTAAAATATAGTCAATCTTCCTCTGACGACGACATAACTGACAACTAAACTAGCAACTTTATATGAACAGTCTTGTAAACCGACTAGCAACTTTTCTAATAGCAACTCAAGTTTACGTTGCGTTGCGATCACCAGTTGCTTTCTGTATGTCCGCGGCTTTACAATGAAAGTGGATATCTTAGCCCCAGGGCTGCATGATCTGTCGCAGGGGTTTTCCTGATAAGATATCTCTCTCGTCAGGTTTTTTCATCCCGCTCTTAGCGCGACACTTACCGTACTGTTTCATTTCACTATCTCCTGATTTTCCATGGAAAGAACGTATTAGCTTCTTATATGCGTAATCTATTCTGATTCCCGATTCCCTTGCTCGCGGTAGGTTTTCTACCCGCATGCGTTTGTAAGTCAGGGGCAGTTTGCCAGAGGATAGCTGTTACGAGAGCTTGGCGGCTTCTAAAGGCCCAGACCCAAGTAAAGTAAAAATACAAACAACCTAATGCACCACTGATCCACTGCAGTCACTGCATATTTTAAACGTCATATAAAGCTTTCTTTGGATATACGAGAGTATGTCAATTATTATCCGCAATTTAGTTACATTTTTGTTTATGTTTGTAGTACTGTCATTTCGCGTTGATGAAGCATACTTTGTTTATTTCTTGTTATGTCTATGCATTTTTCAAGCTGCTAGGTTAGTTTCTTTATAGTCGCTACAGTGTTTTGCTGCATCGAAATGTCTACGAATGGATTGAAAACTTCAAAAATTGTTGCACAAGTGGTACGCACGATGAAGGAGCTGTTTGTGTTTGTAGTACTGTCATTTCGCGTTGATGAAGCATACTTTGTTTATTTCTTGTTATGTCTATGCATTTTTCAAGCTGCTAGGTTAGTTTCTTTATAGTCGCTACAGTGTTTTGCTGCATCGAAGTGTCTACGAATGGATTGAAAACTTCAAAAATTGTGGCACAGGTGGTACGCACGATGAAGGAGCTGTTTGTGTTTGTAGTACTGTCATTTCGCGTTGATGAAGCATACTTTGTTTATTTCTTGTTATGTCTATGCATTTTTCAAGCTGCTAGGTTCGTTTCTTTATAGTCGCTACAGTGTTTTGCTGCATCGAAGTGTCTACGAATGGATTGAAAACTTCAAAAATTGTTGCACAAGTGGTACGCACGATGAAGGAGCTGTTTATGTTGATAGTACTGTCATTTCGCGTTGATGAAGCATACTTTGTTTATTTCTTGTTATGTCTATGCATTTTTCAAGCTGCTAGGTTCGTTTCTTTATAGTCGCTACAGTGTTTTGCTGCATCGAAGTGTCTACGAATGGATTGAAAACTTCAAAAATTGTTACACAAGTGGTACGCACGATGAAGGAGCTGTTTATGTTTGTAGTACTGTCATTTCGCGTTGATGATGCATACTTTGTTTATTTCTTGTTATGTCTATGCATTTTTCAAGCTGCTAGGTTAGTTTCTTTATAGTCGCTACAGTGTTTTGCTGCATCGAAGTGTCTACGAATGGATTGAAAACTTCAAAAATTGTTGCACAAGTGGTACGCACGATGAAGGAGCTGTTTATGTTGGTAGTACTGTCATTTCGCGTTGATGAAGCATACTTTGTTTATTTCTTGTTATGTCTATGCATTTTTCAAGCTGCTAGGTTCGTTTCTTTATAGTCGCTACAGTGTTTTGCTGCATCGAAGTGTCTACGAATGGATTGAAAACTTCAAAAATTGTTGCACAAGTGGTACGCACGATGAAGGAGCTGTTTATGTTGGTAGTACTGTCATTTCGCGTTGATGAAGCATACTTTGTTTATTTCTTGTTATGTCTATGCATTTTTCAAGCTGCTAGGTTAGTTTCTTTATAGTCGCTACAGTGTTTTGCTGCATCGAAGTGTCTACGAATGGATTGAAAACTTCAAAAATTGTTGCACAAGTGGTACGCACGATGAAGGAGCTGTTTATGTTGGTAGTACTGTCATTTCGCGTTGATGAAGCATACTTTGTTTATTTCTTGTTATGTCTATGCATTTTTCAAGCTGCTAGGTTCGTTTCTTTATAGTCGCTACAGTGTTTTGCTGCATCGAAGTGTCTACGAATGGATTGAAAACTTCAAAAATTGTTGCACAAGTGGTACGCACGATGAAGGAGCTGTTTATGTTGGTAGTACTGTCATTTCGCGTTGATGAAGCATACTTTGTTTATTTCTTGTTATGTCTATGCATTTTTCAAGCTGCTAGGTTAGTTTCTTTATAGTCGCTACAGTGTTTTGCTGCATCGAAGTGTCTACGAATGGATTGAAAACTTCAAAAATTGTTGCACAAGTGGTACGCACGATGAAGGAGCTGTTTATGTTGGTAGTACTGTCATTTCGCGTTGATGAAGCATACTTTGTTTATTTCTTGTTATGTCTATGCATTTTTCAAGCTGCTAGGTTAGTTTCTTTATAGTCGCTACAGTGTTTTGCTGCATCGAAGTGTCTACGAATGGATTGAAAACTTCAAAAATTGTTGCACAAGTGGTACGCACGATGAAGGAGCTGTTTATGTTGGTAGTACTGTCATTTCGCGTTGATGAAGCATACTTTGCTTATTTCTTGTTATGTCTATGCATTTTTCAAGCTGCTAGGTTAGTTTCTTTATAGTCGCTACAGTGTTTTGCTGCATCGAAGTGTCTACGAATGGATTGAAAACTTCAAAAATTGTTGCACAAGTGGTACGCACGATGAAGGAGCCGGACAATAGTTTACCGGAGCGTTCACGTGAAACGGTTCGCTTAGACAGACGAGGTACTATTGATGGAGTGGCACATCGTCTTCAAATTAGTCACGGTTCTGCCTACGAAATTATCCACAAGAGACTTAGGTTTCATAAAGTTTGTGCAAGATGGGTTCCAAAACAACTCATACAGTTGCATAAACGAACCCGCTTGAACATCTGACAAAAACTTTTGGATCTCAATGGTAACGAATGGGGCAACGTCTTAGACAGGATCATTACTAGTGTTGTAACGTAGATTCGTCGCTACGACCGCAGAGTATGGAATGGAAATTTCCAAATTCGCCGTGCAATAAAAATTTCAAGTCCCAACCGTGCGCTGGAAAACTGATGCCTATTGTTTTTTGGGACTCAAGAAGTCCAGTAATGAAACATCATAATGTGGAACACGACAATGAACAGAATACGTTGCAGTGAGATGCTCACTGCCAAACTAAAGCCTGCAAGTCAAAGCAAATATTAAGGCTGCTGTCAAAAAGTGTATTGTTGCACGACAATGCCAATCCGTTAATAAAATACTTTTTTCCATCCACTCAAGTTCAATTACATTTTTTTAAAACTTGTAGGTAATTACGCCTCATCCTAGTACAGTTGTTTTTCCAAATATTATTTCTTTAACTAAATTTTAGTTTTAGGGGGGGGAAACTTTTCACAAAGGGGCAAGATATGCAATAAATTTCTTCCCATGTGGTTTAAAATAAGTGATAACACTGATTTTATAAAATTGCTGATTATAGGTTATGTTACTTTATTATTATTATTTCTAATTAATTAATAAAAAGGAACTAAAATATTTTTTTTCTGACTCAAGTAAGAATTGACTTTACCAAATGTTTGTCTATATTACATATATTTATTACTGTTTCTAATAACGCAATTACAACCTCAGTCGATTTTGGCCGTTTGATAGATTCAACCAATATAAACCTTACTCTCCTGTTTGAATCTTGACATTACTCTTTACATGTTTTATTTGTTTGCTGTAGCATTAAGGTGATCAGCCGGTATGGTTATTTCAGCGTACGATAGTCAGGAAAGATTATTAGCAATATAGGTTAGGCTAAATAAAGATGATATATCAACTTGGTAGAGGATAAGGAAAGGGGAATTGGGGAAGACTTGCAGGATCTTTACAAGTTTCTGTTCCTTGCAAGGAGAAGGATGAGCATAGAAAGGACTTGAGGATATCCTGGTACTGGGGATTAAGGAATATTACGAATAGGTTAACTGAAGTAGGTTTAACAAATCGAAATGGACATGTTTCAAAAGGACGTCAAGTAAAGAAAACGTTAATGCAATTTGTTTTGTAGCCTTGGATGTTACATCCTCGATGCTGAAGGGCAAAAAGGGTGTCAAAGAAGTTTACGATAGCGCTGCTTCCAGAACGCTCAGAGTTTTTGTGCCGACGCTAAGCGTACTGGACAATGTTGCAAGGGTTTTTGTAGTGACACACATCCGGTCGCAGAAGGCTTACCAACCGTCATTGGGTTTTTGAAATTTGGAAAACTTTTGTTGTAATTTTATGATGATCAACTATTATAATTACACTTTTGGCATCAACTTGGCAAAAAACTACTACTTACTGATATTTTTAGCAGACGCGTTTAGCACTAGATCAGTGCATTGTTCAATGCTGTGAGTCACGGAAAATACTATTGCTCAGGTCCTTGACTCACAGCATTGAACAATGCGCTGATCTAGAGCGAAACCCGCCTGCTAAAAAATATCAGTAAGTAGTAGGTTTTTGCCAAGTTGATACCAAAAGTGTAATTATAGAAAAACCTCAAGATTTAAAACACAAAAACTGCACAAATTTCAATTATTATGATAAGTATTACTTACGAAGGACAGGAACATATTGTGAATATGGGTAGGATTGCGACCGCTTGAACCCACGGGTAGCATCGGGGCGTTACTTGTAGCGTACAGAGCAGAAACACGTCTTCCTTTTAGTTACAACTAACTATTCTGCACCCAGACTCGGAAGCGTCCCAGAGACGCTGACACACTCACTCGTGCTAGCCCTGCCCGGAGGCCTACTTGCCGTCTATGGTTCTCTAGGTCACCAATTAGGACTTTGGTCAACCAAATTAAAATATGTAAAACGGTAACAATTAGGTAAGTTTAACTATTAGTTTTGTGCCCTACGTGTAATGCCTTAGAAATAGAGGCCAAACACGTTCTAATAATGTCACTCGTAGTACGAGAAAATAATCGCCATTTACAAATAATTTCAATAAAGTGCTCGTGGCTATCTTTAGGAGTGGCATAATTATGTAGTGTTTGGCCTCAACTTCCAAGCAATTATATGCAGAATCCACAAACGTTAGTAGTTACTTAAATGTAAACGTTTTAAACCAAGACCTGGTAAATGACTCGTGGCGAATCAGGAGGCAGATCTCGGGGTGCTTCAATATCTTGATGATTATGATTCCATAGCAAGAAAATAATGTAACGGGAACCGCATATTAGAAGGAAATGTGTACAAATATTTACAATTTTGAAAACAATTGCACAGCACAATAATCAGCTTTACTAATTAGCACAACGGAGCCAGATAATGAGCAGAACTTTGGTTTGATTTCCCCAGAGAAATGTTTCTTCATTTGCCAAGTATTTGTGCTTTAGACAACTATGAGCAAATAACAAATAGTATGGATAAAACGTTAGTCTTTAGGCATAATATGTACAGTCAGATTTTATAATTACAGTACTAAATTTTAGTTTTTACATTTATTCTTATTTCAACCACGATTTTAAAAAAAGTTAAAAAGTCTATTTTAGCTTTAGATAGATGTACTCTGAAATAAGTAATTATACAAGTTGATACAATTTTAGTACATTATTACTATTTATTTAAAGACTGATAAAATTACTTATAGTCGTCTTACTCAGATCGTTTCTCCTGATATGGGGATGAAACAAAATACAAGGGAGAGTAGAGAGAGAAGTTAAGGTTTCCATTTGTCTCCTAGTTCCGCTGGGGTAGAAAACTATTTCTCCTAGAACGTCTAGAAAAAAACAATTTATTTCATTATTTTAGTAGGCTTCCCTTTGTGTTTTCACATTGCAGGAATCTATCAGGTTTATTAGTTTTTATACCTATGTCCTGCTATATCGCCCACTTGCGTGACTCGTGGCCATCATCAGTCGAAACAATTATTGATAAAAGAGTCGCCCATTAGAGTTTCTACTATCGGAAGCTATATTTCAACAACACAATCAAGTAGTACAGCTATAGACCGGCCTCGTGCGTAAATTTTATACTGAAGATGTGTTGCAGTTACATTTTGTATTGTAATATCCGGGCAAAGACGAAATATATCTCTTCACTCACATTGAGAGCGGGTGTATTTCAGGAATTCTCCATATATCTCCCGTACTTGATAGTATCTCTCCACCATTACATCTTAATGCCCGTTCCTTAGCCATACCTAATTCCATTTGTCTTTCCTGCATCCTCTATTTACAATTAAGTGTAACGAGTATCACATCATTTTTGCGCCGGTAGAGAGTAGGTCTATTTCAAGTATGAGTCCCTGTCAAAGTGAAGCCATAATGTTTCCGTATTCAAAGTACTTGTGTATCATAATGTCCTTTACTTAGTCCTGCCCGATTCTCTATGCCCTTCCTTTTCTTTCATGATGTATACACCTCATTATAAGTAGGTCTTCATCAGGTATGCGTTCCTCCCCAAGTAATGCAATCACTTTCTCGTACTCCAAATACTAAGGTACCATAATGTCCTTTGCTTAGTCCTGCCCGATTCTCTGTACCCTTCCTTTTCTTACATGATGTATACACCTCAGTATAAGTAGGTCTTCAGGTATGCGTTCCTCCCCAAGTAACGCAATCACTTTCTCGTACTCCCAATACTAAGGTACCATAATGTCCTTTGCTTAGTCCTGCCCGATTCTATACCCTTCCTTTTCTTACATGATGTATACACCTCATTATAAGTAGGTCTTCAGGTATGCGTTCCTCCCCAAGTAACGCAATCACTTTCTCGTACTCCAAATACTAAGGTACCATAATGTCCTTTGCTTAGTCCTGCCCGATTCTACACCCTTCCTTTTCTTACATGATGTATACACCTCATTATAAGTAGGTCTTCAGGTATGCGTTCCTCCCCAAGTAATTGCAATCACTTTCTTGTACTCCCAATACTAAGGTACCATAATGTCCTTTGCTTAGTCCTGCCCGATTCTATACCCTTCCTTTTCTTACATGATGTATACACCTCATTATAAGTAGGTCTTCAGGTATGCGTTCCTCCCCAAGTAATGCAATCACTTTCTCGTACTCCCAATACTAAGGTACCATAATGTCCTTTGCTTAGTCCTGCCCGATTCTATACCCTTCCTTTTCTTACATGATGTATACACCTCATTATAAGTAGGTCTTCAGGTATGCGTTCCTCCCCAAGTAATGCAATCACTTTCTTGTACACCCAATACTAAGGTACCATAATGTCCTTTGCTTAGTCCTGCCCGATTCTCTCTACCCTTCCTTTTCTTACATGATGTATACACCTCATTATAAGTAGGTCTTCAGGTATGCGTTCCTCCCCAAGTAATGCAATCACTTTCTTGTACTCCCAATACTAAGGTACCATAATGTAATTTGCTTAGTCCTGCGCGATTCTCTATACCCTTCCTTTTCTTACATGATGTATACACCTCATTATAAGTAGGACTTCAGGTATGCGTTCCTCCCCAAGTCATGCAATCACTTTCTCGTACTCCCAATACTAAGGTACCATAATGTCCTTTACTTAGTCCTGCCCGATTCTCTATACCCTTCCTTTTCTTACATGATGTATACACCTCATTATGAGTAGGTCTTCTTCAGGTATGCATTCCTCCCTAAGTAATGCCATCACTTTCTTTTACTCCCAATACCAAGGTACCATAATGTCCTTTGCTTAGTCCTGCCCGATTCTCTATACCCTTCCTTTTATTACATGATGTATACACCTCATTATGAGTAGGTCTTCAGGTATGCATTCCTCCCTAAGTAATACCATCACTTTCTTTTACTCCCAATACCAAGGTACCATAATGTCCTTTGCTTAGTCCTGCCCGATTCTCTATACCCTTCCTTTTCTTACATGATGTATACACCTCATTATGAGTAGGTCTTCAGGTATGCATTCCTCCCTAAGTAATACCATCACTTTCTTTTACTCCCAATACCAAGGTACCATAATGTCCTTTGCTTAGTCCTGCCCGATTCTCTATACCCTTCCTTTTCTTACATGATGTATACACCTCATTATGAGTAGGTCTTCTTCAGGCATGCATTCCTCCCTAAGTAATACCATCACTTTCTTGGACTCCCAATACCAAGGTATCATATTGTCCTTTGCTTAGTCCTGCCCGATTCTCTATACCCTTCCTTTTCTTACATGATGTATACACCTCATTATGAGTAGGTCTTCAGGTATGCATTCCTCCCTAAGTAATACCATCACTTTCTTTTACTCCCAATACCAAGGTACCATAATGTCCTTTGCTTAGTCCTGCCCGATTCTCTATACCCTTCCTTTTCTTACATGATGTATACACCTCATTATGTGTAGGTCTTCTTCAGGTATGCATTCCTCCCTAAGTAATGCCATCACTTTCTTTTACTCCCAATACCAAGGTACCATAATGTCCTTTGCTTAGTCCTGCCCGATTCTCTATACCCTTCCTTTTCTTACATGATGTATACACCTCATTATGAGTAGGTCTTCAGGTATGCATTCCTCCCTAAGTAATACCATCACTTTCTTTTACTCCCAATACCAAGGTACCATAATGTCCTTTGCTTAGTCCTGCCCGATTCTCTATACCCTTCCTTTTCTTACATGATGTATACACCTCATTATGAGTAGGTCTTCAGGTATGCATTCCTCCCTAAGTAATACCATCACTTTCTTTTACTCCCAATACCAAGGTACCATAATGTCCTTTGCTTAGTCCTGCCCGATTCTCTATACCCTTCCTTTTCTTACATGATGTATACACCTCATTATGAGTAGGTCTTCAGGTATGCATTCCTCCCTAAGTAATACCATCACTTTCTTGGACTCCCAATACCAAGGTATCATATTGTCCTTTGCTTAGTCCTGCCCGATTCTCTATACCCTTCCTTTACTTACATGCTGTATACACCTCATTATGAGTAGGTCTTCTTCAGGTATGCATTCCTCCCTAAGTAATGCCATCACTTTCTTTTACTCCCAATACCAAGGTACCATAATGTCCTTTGCTTAGTCCTGCCCGATTCTCTATACCCTTCCTTTTCTTACATGATGTATACACCTCATTATGAGTAGGTCTTCTTCAGGTATGCATTCCTCCCTAAGTAATACCATCACTTTCTTTTACTCCCAATACCAAGGTACCATAATGTCCTTTGCTTAGTCCTGCCCGATTCTCTATACCCTTCCTTTTCTTACATGATGTATACACCTCATTATGAGTAGGTCTTCTTCAGGTATGCATTCCTCCCTAAGTAATGCCATCACTTTCTTTTACTCCCAATACCAAGGTACCATAATGTCCTTTGCTTAGTCCTGCCCGATTCTCTATACCCTTCCTTTTCTTACATGATGTATACACCTCATTATGAGTAGGTCTTCTTCAGGTATGCATTCCTCCCTAAGTAATGCCATCACTTTCTTTTACTCCCAATACCAAGGTACCATAATGTCCTTTGCTTAGTCCTGCCCGATTCTCTATACCCTTCCTTTTCTTACATGATGTATACACCTCATTATGAGTAGGTCTTCTTCAGGTATGCATTCCTCCCTAAGTAATGCCATCACTTTCTTTTACTCCCAATACCAAGGTACCATAATGTCCTTTGCTTAGTCCTGCCTGATTCTCTATACCCTTCCTTTTCTTTCATGATGTATAGGCCTACACCTCATTATGAGTAGGTGTTCTTCAGGTATGCATTCCTCCCTAAGTAATACCATCACTTTCTTTTACTCCCAATACCAAGGTACCATAATGTCCTTTGCTTAGTCCTGCCCGATTCTCTATACCCTTCCTTTTCTTACATGATGTATACACCTCATTATGAGTAGGTCTTCTTCAGGTATGCATTCCTCCCTAAGTAATGCCATCACTTTCTTTTACTCCCAATACCAAGGTACCGTAATGTCCTTTGCTTAGTCCTGCCCGATTCTCTATACCCTTCCTTTTCTTACATGATGTATACACCTCATTATGAGTAGGTCTTCTTCAGGTATGCATTCCTCCCTAAGTAATGCCATCACTTTCTTTTACTCCCAATACCAAGGTACCATAATGTCCTTTGCTTAGTCCTGCCTGATTCTCTATACCCTTCCTTTTCTTTCATGATGTATAGGCCTACACCTCATTATGAGTAGGTGTTCTTCAGGTATGCATTCCTCCCCAAATAATACAATCACTTTCTTGGACTCCCAATACCAAGGTATCATATTGTCCTTTGCTTAGTCCCGTTGATTTTTATCTGACCTTCCGTTTCATTAAAGAGGATGTAGTGAGTATACACTTCATTTTGAGTCCGATCGGAGTACGTTTGCTTCAGATACGTGATCCACCACACATGATGCCATATTATATCCCTTATACTCTGTACCAGAGGCTTTATCTCTCTACTGTTATCCACCCAGGCGAAAACAGTAATGCTGGTTAGTCGCCATAGAAATACAACAAAATAATAATAAATATAATAAAATACTGTTACTTATACCATTCCATAATTTTCCTCTAAACCCAATTCCAGTGGATCATTATGTATTTTCATTAATCTTAATTAATTAAATTCTTCCTTTATTTTTTCCTTTTTATAAAAGGTTGGAACTGGTAGACACATCCTTACGGACTTCGCCATAGAGACTATTCCAGGTCCTCCATGACCTCCTTATTATATCGTCCCCAGGGAGTTATTTATTCCAGTTTTAATTCGATTAAATTAACAGTCATTTCCTACCCATCGTAGACGAGTAGCAACGATGATACTCATAGGGGTTGATTGCTTCAAAACCATAAGAAACTAATGTTTCGCTGATGACTGTTTAGTTGCTCATTTAAATCGTTCCCAAAGATATAGGGCTAACATCTCCCTGCGTATTTGTAGTGGTTCAACCTCAATTTGAGCCTCCATTGCAGCAATAGGAGTGGACTTGGCAGAACCAGTTATTACTCTTAAGGCATTGTTTTGAGCAAAATCAAGTAAATTTGTGGTGCATTTACTAGCCGTGACTGTCACCTCGGCACCATATTCTAAGATTGGTCTTATATATGACGTGTAGGCATTCTTTAAAACATCTTGGTTAGCTCCCCAAGTAGTAGCTGTTAGTAGAACCATAGTATGTAGAAGAAAACTAAATGCTCTCGTAAATGCCGAGTGGATACATAATTTCCAGTGGATCCCGGGCCATGTAAACATAACTGGCAATGAAAAGGCTGATCAACTAGCCAAGCACGGAACAAGCCTCCCCCAGCCCGAGCATCTGAGTTCACTACATTCCCCCAGGTCCCTAATAAAGACGTCCACCAAAAAATGGAATCACGGTCGATTGAGGGAGCTCTCAGTAGGAAAACGTTGGGAAAGTCTTGTGACGGGTAGACCAATTTACCAAAACTTGCCCCAATCTGTTAGCGTTGAAGCTTTCAGATTGAAGACCGGTCATGATTACCTTGCTGCGCACCTCCACCGCATTCATGTGCTACCGACCCCGGAGTGTCTGCTGTGTGATGGTGAACTTATGGATGCCGAACACCTTAATGATTGTACAGCCCTGGACCGGGCCCAGGATTACAGCAGGCCCATCTCTACTGGTCAGCGCGTGGCTAAATGGCTCAGCTGCCAAGAATGGGCGTTTGCTGCCAAGGGTGGGCGTTTGCTGCCAAGGGTGGGCGTTTGCTGCTAAGGGTTTGCGTTTGCTGGTAAGTAAGTAAGTTTATAGTTGTTGAAACATGTTTGAGTAAATAAACGTATTTATCAAACAATTATGAACAGTTTATATCAGCAAGTTTACCGTTGTAGTTTTATTTATAACTTTATGCATAATCGCCTGTTCAAGTATCAGCCTGATATGTCTCTATATCTTGCAGCGTGAAAAGTAAATGGCATATGCTTTCAATCCTTATAAACACCGCCCTTTAAGAGTACTACATGCAAAAATGCGCTAGTAACAACCCTTTCATGTTGGGTGCAGTCTCCACTTGGATTTACGCTACAATAGAGTGACTGTCAATTTGAAACGGTCGACTAGATTTACACGGTCGGTGAATTTTGCGCCGAGTGGGCGTATGGGTGCGCCAATTTCGAAACCAGCTCCTGTAACTTACAGCCAGTATATGTTCGGAAGAGCGTTGTACTTTCATGGTATCAGACGGCTGACCCTTAAACCCCCTATCAATCGAACAACTCCGCTTGGCTTGACAACGAGTCACCTATTGTATACTTGAAAGAAAAACTAATTTTATTACCCTAAAAAATATCAATAAAATTGTAGTTTCGTTGAAAGGAGAATAAAAAGTAGAAAAAAACAGCAACCACAAAACAATTTCATTAAGAATTCAAATGTATAGTTTTGCTTATGTAAATAATAGTTATACATCACAAAACCATATAGAGTTAATTTTTTAGTAAAATTATTTCGTGTTGGATATCGTGATTTTCTTTATTGAAGTAAAACCTTTTATAGCGACGGCTACAAAAACTTATTGGATGGACATAAAGATACAATTTTGCGTCAGTATAATTTTCGTCAGGTTACGCTATGAGTTACCTCAAAGTGAATTGAATAGTAACATATGATTTCATATATCAGCTGATTTTTTGTTATAAATTGTGTTGTAGAACCACTATTATAACACGTAAGTTATGTTATATTATTTATTGAACATTGTTAAGAAAAAGTGTTATTATTAAATAGTTTTGATCAGCCAATAAACATATTTATTTATTTTAATTTTAATAAATCCCAAAATAAATAATTCAATGTAGCAAGTTATGGATTTTAATACTTTTTTAAATTAAAATATTCTTGGTTGCGTCTGATAACAAATGTTTAAGTAATTTTCCATTTCGTAAAATTTCATGTTTTTCGAAATAAGGGTTTTTACTTTTGTCGGCACTCCCCCTAGTGTCGCAAGCTAATTTTTTGTTTATTTTTAATCCTCCTTTCAATGATACTACAAATGTTTTTAATATTTTTAAGAATATGTAAAAAAATTTTTTTAAAGCCAACCAAGCTGTGAGAGGACAGTTGGCCCAAGGATATAAGCGTCGTCCGGCAGACGAGGGCACAGCGCTCTTCCGAAACTTCCGATTGCACAACGTGTATGAATTGAGTTACTAACATAGATCATTCAAATTGCCTGCTGGGAATTTCGTTCTAAACGCCTATAAAGGCACTGCCTATAGAACGGTTAGATGGCATTCCGGCTTAGAGTAGTACACTTATTCCTGTACCGAGAAAATTGGACTCTGATAAATCCGTCGGAAGCATCAATATTTCAGGAATATCCGACGTAACATTATTGTCGAAAGCTTTCCACCTTTCCTTTCTGGTTTTTCTATAAAATTTATCGTCTGAACCTTCCACATTCAACAGTAGGAAGAGAAATAATACACGTATATCACTGTATGCCCTGTGTGAAGACGTAGGCAACGACCGAATAGGGAATTGCATATCCATTAGTGTCACACCGGCAACGGCTTGAAGGAGGGGCCTTGACATTTAATTTATCTCTAAAAGTTAACGCAAATTTTATTTTGGAGGGTTAACGGGAAAAGTTAGTTTAGAATGATTTCGTTAGTATAGATTTAATCGCCAATAAAATACAAATTTTAATAATTGGAAAATTTATTAAACCTATAATAGGAATACTAATAAAAAACGTAGACAAACTCACAAATTATTCAATTAATAACTCAGACCCGTTTCAATGACAACGTCATCATCATCAGTGATTGTTGCTACTACAAACTCCAAGTTACAACTTACAGTAATTCAGTTTGTAGCTTTGTACTAGCAACACTCACTGAAGATGATGATGTCTTTGTCATTGAAACGCATCTGAGATAATAAATAATTAATTTGTGAGTTTTGTGTACGTCTTTTTTTGTACTAACATAACCTCACAAGTTAAACTCAAAGAATAGTTGTATATAATGGTAGTAAATCACACAGAGAAATAAGCTGTACGAAAAGAAAAGTTTGAAGTTAGTAAATAAGCAAGTAATATTTTCAAAAATTAAGTAAATTCCTACTCAGGTAGACTTCGAACTTTAAGATTCACAGTTCCAATCCGGCTGGACCCCACAAATTTTATAATTTAATTATGGAATAAGTATTTGAAAAACCTGTATTAACATCAATTGTTATTCTCTGTAGATTTAATAAGTTATATTTGAACTTGGTTGGATGAATAAAAATTTATTTTATTACCGATTGAAATTTTGTAGAAGATGTATATATCAGGAGAGTGTGAGCTAATTGAAGGAATTTAATAAAACGAAGATTCGAACATTTTAGTGCAACAAATTGTTTTAGTTTTAAGGCCACAATAACAATAGGGAAGGATTGTGACTACAGCGACACTTACGGTAAGGGCATGACACGTCCTTGTAGAAGAAATAGGCAGATATTACAGCAACTATAAGCAGGGTCTACTCTCCATCGTATTTATAGAAAGATCTCTATGCGTTGCTCCTCCATGTAAGAAGAGTAATAATAAAGGATAACGGTTGTAACTTAATGGATGAAAACTCACAAAATGTCAGCGCGAATTAGAGGAATTATATGTCAGCCATTATGACTATGAAAGCTGATGAGCATAGATTCGATTAAGTTAGGGTCATAAAACTCTGTGGATCATGGTGTAAAGTGTACAGGTTTGCGTACCTGATTGTCACCTATTCTGTATCGGGGTAGTAAAGAAGTGCCTACATAAGGACAAACAGTACAGTATAATTATATCTCTTATTATGGCGTATGACTGATATCGCCTTCGAAGGTGATATTTTAGTGAACTAGAAACCTCAGGTGTAAAATGTAGGAAAGTATTATGGTATCACATGTATAGGGTCTCTGTGAAGTTCATAGAGAACTATTTACCGGTTCACCCCCTTTGCATGGAGAGTAAGTAAAGCTAGAAGGGACTATGTTGAACTAAAAAGGTCATAAAGGTCCTCTGAAACTGGGAACAGGGTAAGATGATGGGCTTAAAGGATCGACAATCACTTACCTGCAGTACACCTGGGTAAAGAGAGATGTCGACTCGCTATCCGGGAAGAAAACAAGTCCATTGAAAAAAAAGTGTCATTTTAATTAAAGAGATTATTTTTTTAATTGAAAATGTGAGAAAATGGTGGATTAGAAAAATGCATTACTAATAAATTAAACCAGGTAAATATACCAATAAGCAAGTAATATAAAAGAAAATTCTTACTGAAGTCAACAGAGAACTATTTTATTTTAGTTACTTTTTATTTTATAATTACAAATAATATAAATATGTAGGCCTACATACACATGACAGAATAACAATAGTAAGTGGCAAAATAGAAAGAGAATTTTCTAGCAGTTTTCCATTTTCCTTTATCCGTAGGCGCTTAGCGTCATCTGTTTTATTTGCAAACGTTTCTTGGCGTTTTTGTTTCTCTTTCTCTAATCGTCGCTTGCGTTGTGTTGTAGTTTGTTTTTACTTACCTTTCTCCGTTTGTAAAGCGAGTTTCGATACCATTAATCCAGTTTTTTGTTTAGTTTAATATCTACATTCATTTTTAATCCTATAACTTTGTTTACGATATTATTTAATATTGTACAGTGGAGGTTTCGACAACAACCAGTTAAACGCAAAAAAATTATGTAGGTCTACATCTTTAAGTAATAAATTTCTAGCGATTGGAAAGTTATTCCAGTGACAAAGTTCTCGCTTTCAATCATGGTATTATTCGGTTCGAAACCGACCTAATCGTCAGCTTTTTAAATGTTAATTAATGAATAAATATTTGTTGGAACTCTAATGTAAACATCAATTGTCATCCACTAGAGCTTGGGTTCCCATGCCTTTTGATAACACGCCCCTCCTACGCTCCCTCCACTTTACACTATAAATAAATGGTATGGGGATATTAAAAAGAAACAAATATTATATGTATATATATATATATATATATATATATATATATACAAAAATTTATTTATTTATACATACTTTCACAAGGAACATGATATAACATTTCAAGTTTTAATTCGAAGGTAAATTTTAAGTTATAAGAGGAAAATCTGTTAGTGAGATGCTTGAGCTTGCATTGTCTACACTAACATGCCTATTTGCGGTCGTATTATAGTAAAGGCACAACGCAAGTTATTAGCAACTTCAAGTTTGTTCCTTTATTTTGTTTTATTGCAACAAGTGCTGAAGATGTTTTTCGCACAGGTAGTTGCTTCAAGTATAATCTAAGAGCTTCCTGTGATATACTCGAGTGAATCACAAACTAAGTGTTTTATCCAAAATGAAGATTTGATCATGGTGGAGCTGATGCCACATTGAACGGTAAACATTCGTTTCGCGACACATTTATACTATTATTCTTTTCAAGCTGTCATGTAGATTTAACTTCAAATTTACAAAATTTGCACAACCTTTATTTATATTTATAAATACATTCATTTCATTTGAATTTTATAAAAATCATGTTCAATAAAATTAATTACTTATGTAAAAAAATCTGAAGTATTAAATTAGTTTTAAATTTTGATAAATTGTGTACTTAAATTTTAACTAAATGAGAATTTATCTTACTATTTCCCTACTGGTCTCGCGCTCCCACTGACTTCTTCATATTTATATATAAAATGTGAACTAATAGAGGGAATTGAATAAGAATTCATGATGCATAAATAAATCCTCAGTTTTTTTTATTTTTCAAGTGAACATTTTCTTATTGGGAAAATTAAAAGCTAGCAATTTCCTGCGCGTCTGTAAGTAAACTCGCCGGAGACGTGAGAAGCAAGGAAGGACATAGCGACCGAGAGGAATGCATTGAATGGCTCATTAAGCACAAAGCAAGGGCTCGGAGATTTATGTGTCTGTTGTGCCGTGACAAGATAGGTAATGTGAGGGAGTCGTCCTGATATCCTCCGCCGCGCCGTGCCGTGCTTTACTCCTCTTCCTTTAGAATTAAGGACAGTTTGATATTCGAGGAGAAAAAACCTTTTCTTTGTAAATTTAGTGCCTTTGTCTTCGGGGGTAAGTGCGGTGCAAACCACTTATAACTACTAGAAATAATTAAGGAAAAGTTTAGAAAATGAAATTTAGAATGTATTGTTAATTTTGAGACGGTACGTTATACAAGAATTAAATTTATCCCTAGGTTTCAAATATTTTACCGCTATTTCAAAATAAATTTTTTGTTAGGAAAAATGCCACATTGTGTCTAGCTTATTCGTCTGTTAGAATAAACAAGAAAAAGCAGTTTAAGCAGTTATTTAAATAGTTCATTTGTAAAAATAGTCGTTTAATTTCAAATAGAAGAGTTTAAGGTTAGGTTGAGTAGTAGGGTTAGGTTGGGTTAGAACTTTTTAAGGCAAGCGGTCATTTTCACTATTATTTCCCAAGAAGGATATGAAAAGAATGTTGAACACAGGTCGGATATTGGTGAGGTGCGCGCGCGCGCGCGCGCGCACACACACACACACATATATATATATATATATATATATCCTTGGTATGTTATATGAAGGATCATCAGTGGCCCTGGATCCGACATTTGAAGTAGACCTAATCTCTATTGGGGTCTTAAAGTGGTTTCAATTTGTTCCACTCCTTTAAAAGGAAAAGTAAGAAATGAAGGGTGAATTAAGCATTAAAGAAGACATAATGTTACCCTGGTGCTAGACGTAACCTAAATTATGGCATGCAGTTAGCCCATAATACAGTCAGGGTTATTAAGCTAGGGTCATAATGTTTTCATAAAATTAAGGGAGAGATCGTTTTGAGTAAACTCTGTAGAACGGATGCCCGAATTAAACCTACTCCTTAGATGACTATTTCCCCGTAACACTCGGTGCATTAGGAAGGATAAGGGAGGATATATGGAAAGGAAGGATAAAGGAAAAGACGTTATGGTCTTTTAATATTAAGAGTATATAGGCCTATATGAGGAAACTAGGGTTCGCGTGAAGAGGTTCACAAAAATATAATTGTTTTGTTAAAATGTTTTATTATAGTTTAACAACAAACTGGACTACGTAGTTTGCTGCACATTTACTTAAGACTATTTGAACTTACAACAAAAATGGTATTTTAAAACGATATTTAATCAAATCAGACAATGTAAGTTAAATAAATCATATAGGTTAATTAGTTGAGTCATGTTTGTATATACCTTCTTGTAGGTAATTCAATTTGTAAAAGAAAATACAATATGTTTATGGTTTGGCTTCTGTTGGGACTTGTAATGTTTAAGCGAATAGGATAAAGCTTGAACCACGTGGTATGGATATGGAAATGATGTCGAAATGGATTAGAAGTTTGAGAGGATCATATATGGAAAATTGTATAGTTGAAATAGTCTTTTTATTGTAGAAATGTGTCTCCCTGTAACTGCAAGTAGAGGAAAGGTTATGGAGCTTTTTTAAATGATCAAGGTCTCAATCAATCAAGTAAATACAAAATGTCAACCAACCAAGTTATCCCACGGTTTGCACTATGTTTTAACTGAAGATTTTGCAGGGAATTTTCAATCAGTCAAGGTTTGCCCTGGTTGATGTAACTTTATGAATTGATTGTGTAATTAAATAAATATTATGGACAAAATTATATATTATTGTAAAACACAACATTGTAAAACCGATTCTTTTAGATTTAAATATTAAAAGAAGTGGCGGAATAAAGACCTGATGTCGCTTAACGAAACGTGCACAACTTTAGACCCCTTAGAAATTCTTTGTACCTAAGTCAGTAGAAAGTGTGAAATTAATGGAAAACCTTGGTTGTTTAACAACTGCTGCTTAACGTGATCAACGTATACCCCGGTTAGTTGAAAAATGTGCAAAGCAATTGAAACCCTTGATAGTTTAACAACTGCTGCATAACTTGATCGATTTATACCTCGGTTAGTTGAAAAATGTGCAAGCAATCGAAGCCCTTGGTAGTTTAACAACTGCTGCATAACTTGATACCTCGGTCATTTGAAAGCTCCTTGATTATGGGCTTAAGAGAGGATCTGCTCACGTGTGCCGAATCCCTTCTTTCAAGTAGTAAGCGCTTTTCTGGGTTTTCCCTGCCGCCTGCGAACGTTTGAAGTTATGATGAAATGTTCGTTGCTAAATATTGTAAGAAATGCTGGATTTCAAGAGCTGAAATTCTTCTTCTATAGGTAAGTATATAGTTCGACAATTAGGAAATGTAAAAAACTCACTGTCAATAAAATTTGTGCTAAAAACTTCAGAAATTGACATGAAAGTAGAAATAAAGAGTAATTGATTGCAAATGGGGTTGTAGGGGATGAGAGGTCTAAAACGTGCCTTTACCCCCCGTTGAAGGATTTGTCGCTGATATTCCAGCAAAACTCTAATTCTAGTACGGAAAGAAATCTTCTCCTTTTATATAGGCAATAATCTACCAATTTCTCAATGTGTATTTTGTCGTCCAATTGTTATCGTAGTCTTCAAACTCAACGTCTAGTTGTTCCACTCCCGTCGACTTTTTGCACCCCTTTCATTAATGTTTTACACATATGCGTCATGTTTTGTGTCAGGCCGAGTTTCTACAGCTTTGTAAACTTTGCTTTTCATTTCCCTACCATAGTTTTCGTTTAAAAAAGAAATCAATAAACCATATTTTTAGTAGCAGCTATATACACTTTAAGTTAAAAACTGAACAACAATTTAAACATTTTTTCTTGAAGTTGTTTTTTACCACCGTGCCAACTATAAGGTTTACCTCAAGACGGTTCTGTTATATATTCGTGTTTACTTGACCCCCGAAATAACAATTGAATAAATGATTAGACAGTTGAATATCGAGTCAAAATTGTTTTATGTACTTATCGCAACGTTTCGACAACTGTGAAAACAATTTTACAATGCACTATAAAATACAAGTACTTTCAACAACAGAAATTTAAAAATTTTTTAAAATTATATCATGAATTTTCAGTCACAAACTTAACAAAGCCCACCTACATAGTGAGTCATAAATTCATCTAAATATAATTAAAAATGAGACCATCCTCAATCTCAAAAGGTGGGAATTGCTGGTTTTTTAGTCGATAAAGTCCTACTCCCGTCTTATTCTTTTTTTTATGAAAAAAAACATTCAATTAATATACACGTATTTGTTACATAGTGATTATCTGTGGGTAGGTCCTAATTTTTATATTAAAAGCAGGTTTATTTTAGACTAGGGTTAAATACTTACAAACATTATAGTAGCAGCAATAATTCTGGGGTTCAACTACTAATAATAGCAGGCGTAATAAGTTTTTATGTTTACCTTATATAAAAGGTATTTGGGAGAAAATTGCAAATAAATTAAGGCGGTTCAACATTAAAACTGTTCCTATAACATTGAACTTATAGTCACTGGGTATGATTACACACAGGAAGGCAAGTTTCCTTTTTTACCTCTAGACCTATAGAAAGAGGATAATGTGGTGTATAAAGTCAACTGACTGGAGTATGATGCCTCTTGTGTGGGTGTGACTCTAAGAGACAGGTTGGTGTTCGTGTTCGTGAACATGAGAATAGTAGTAAGATGGAAAACACTCTTCCTCTCGTGTTTTCTTTGTACATAATGAAAGGTTTGGGCATAGATTTGATTTTGAAAATTGTATTATATTGGATAATGAATCCGACTGGAGGAAGAGACCTTATTCTGAAGTTGTCCATATTAACTTGCAAAAGTATGGTTAAATATTAAAAACGATTTTGATAAATTATGTATTATATATAAACCATTTTTGTGTAAATTAAAAGCATCCAAGAATTAGTTAATGAGGTTGTATGTTGAACTCTTTTGTTGTTTTATGGTTTATGTATGGTTATTTTGTTTGGGTGTTTAGGTGTGTGTATATTGTTGTTCTCTCTGTTTTGTTTCTGTTTTTAATTATATTTAGATGAATTTATGACTCCACTATGTAGGTATGTTATTTTATTAAGTTTGTGACTAAATCACTGAAAATATTTTTTAAAGTTTTAAATTTCTTAATTACTCACTTAAACAATAGTTTATGACTAACCGAACTTGTGTTTGTTCGTTAAATATGTTTGTACTTTGTGTTCTTGTGTGTCTGTAAGTTTCATATTGTTTTAGTATGTTGAGATGTGGTCCTTTTTTGTTGATGTGTAGGATTTCTAGGTTATGGTAAATGTCTGTGTATTTGTGTCCTGTTCCTTTATATGATTGTAAAATGCTGAATTGGTGTTCTGTTTATGTTTCTCGACTCTTTGTTTAAAGCTGCGACCTATTTGTCCAATGTAGAATTTTTTACATTTATCGCAGTTTATTTTGTATACACTTGATGCTTGTAGTTTATCTTTGTTGTTGGTGTCGTGTTGTATTTTTTATTGTAACTTGTTCTTAGTTTTGTATGCTATTTTGTATCCGGTTTTTTTTAAATTTGCATGTTATTTTGTTTTTTGTTTTGTTTATGTATGGTAATGTGATGTAGTATTTGTTTTCCTTGCCTGTAGTGTTAATTTTAGGGTTTTTTGTATTTTGTACCTTAGTTTGTATATTATTGTGGCGTTGTATCCATTTGTGTATGCTAAATATTTAATTGTGTCAAGTTCTTTGTTTATGTTTTCTGTGGTCATTGGGACTTCTTTAAGTCTATGGAGCATGGATCTGAAATACCTAAAGACTGGGAAAACAAATAAATAGAACAATTTTGACTCCATATTCAACCGGCTTATTTTTTTATTCAATCGGGTTTGTTATATGTTGATATGAAGTGGAGGCTATATTTAGCGTTACATGTTCATGCTATTCAGAGCATTGTGGACAATTCTTCCTATATAGGGCTTCAAAGTTCTTGTTGCGAGTTATTCTCACAATTGCACCACCAAGAAGTTATCGAACGGATAATTTTCTCCAACTTTCATTGGATTTATTACAAGGTCAGCAGTAGGTGCTTCGTTTAAGGTGAACAATACGAGAATCAATGCTGTAAATGAACGTACAAAACTTTCTCAAGCAATTCGAAAACATTGTACAACAATGTCCCATTAGAAAAATTAATGGAACAGATCTGTGAGAATGGACGGGGTTTGGTCGTGTCTTATGTTAATGACGCCAGCCTAATTAGGTGTGAAATTAAGGCTAGGGAAAGAGATCGAGAAGGCTTTTTATAGCTTGAAGGCGATTATTCAGTTTGAACCTTTATTACGCCTACTTAAAACGAAATGCTGTAACATACATATAAACCGATTGCTTGAAAATATGAAAAATTATGTTTATAATAATAGGCCTAACAATAAATGTTTGAAATAATTAATAATAATGTCAATTACATTTGAAATGTATAAAGTTTTTAAAGTATAAACGTTTTAAAGCGTCCCTGATACTTCTGGGGATGGAATGATTTGCTCGATTAGTTTAATTTTTCGGGCGAGATTTTGCCGATATATACTTTACTGTATATATGCTTTAAAATAAGTGATTCCATAGAACAGCTGTTTTAATTACTCGGTGATAGCTTCGGTGTTATTAAAGTGTTATTATTAAATATTACTCATCAGGTAGTAAAACTTTAATTATATTTTATTAAATCTGACTAAAATTAATTCAATATAAGAATATAGAATGTTAGGCTATGTTTGTATTCTAGCTTTACAAGTGGGAACGTCTTAGAAGGGTTTGGCACTTCTTAGAACTAAGATAAATTAGTTTTAAGAATATATTTTTGGACTTTGTATAATAATAATAATAATAATAATAATAATAACAATGGCTCCTTTGATACTTCCTTTGATATTAGCATAGCGTAGGAGACACGTGGTAGCGCTCTCTTACTTCGGCCATACGGGACTCAAGGAAAGTAATTTTAGCAATAATGATAAACTATACTATTAGTTTATCACAATAAAAAATTCTTTATTATTTTTAAAACTAATGGTAACCAATTTTTGTTTAAAAACACCACAAATCAGTTTTGACATTAGTGAAAAATTATTTTAACTTTTTTAGATCATTGTACTTATCGAAAAATAAACTTGTTTGAAAATATTTCTAAACCTAAATGAAGTGATTGGCTGTATATCTAGCCGAGCTGTGGGATTAGTGATTGCCGGTGTTCAATGTGTTGCATTAATTTGATCCGTGTAATCGGATCAGGAAGTGGGAGAGGGAAGGGCAGAGCCGATCTTCGCCTTCGGGACCACCGCAATCGATACTGGTTGCCACCGGCACAAGAAAATCTTCTTCCCATTAACCATGTTATCAAACCGTTCCAAACGACGTTATCTTCTTACGAACCATTCAAGTTTTTTTTTATAACTATCGTACGACGTTTTAA
This sequence comes from Prosapia bicincta, assembly GCA_036971475.1. Classification (NCBI taxonomy): domain Eukaryota; kingdom Metazoa; phylum Arthropoda; class Insecta; order Hemiptera; family Cercopidae; genus Prosapia; species Prosapia bicincta. The sequence goes on from JBAIZL010000004.1 coordinate 68,283,699, forward strand.
GAAAATTGACTTTTGAACTTTTGCATTGCAAATTTGATCAGTAAACATTTACAAAAATATGTTGAGGTACGTTTTGTACAGATACGATAAGTTTAATAAAAAATGTCAATTAGGTTTCTTCTAAACTTTAAGTTCCATTATACAATCGTGAACTTTTATTATTGAATAAAGCGCCTGTGAACTGTGGTATACGCAATGTGTAACGCACGGTTGTGATGTGTGTAGTTTCACGAGATTCCTTCTAAAGCTTCTCTATGTTTTAAGCACTTACAGTTATTTCTGTTTCTTCTTTTAAATTTTTTATCGTTTTCTAATTATTTTATTAGTTAATAGTTTTTCTTCAACACATTCAATCAGTTTCATTTCTTTTTTTCACAATATATCACCACGATTTATTAAATTATATTTTTCTTCCTTGGAGCACGGGTTTCCAAACTTTTAGGTACCACGCCGCCTATTCTTAAAAATGAATACCTCCCACGCCCCCTCCACTTTATACAATAAATAAATAGTATAGCCATATGGAAAAAACAAATATTATATATATAGAAAACAATTTATTTATTTATTTATATATACTTTCACAAGAATCATGATATAACATTCCAAGTTTAAATTAACAAGGTAAATTTTAACTGATGGAGGAAAATGTGTTAGTGAGATGGATGAGTTTGCCTTTTTTCCCTAGCATGCCTATATGAGGTATTTTAGTAAGGGCACACCGCAAGTCATTAGCAACATCAAGTTTGTTACTACATTTTGTTTTTATTGCAACAAGTGCTGATAATAATGTTTCGCCCAAGTAGGTGCTTGAAAAGGGCAAGCATAATCGAAGAGCTGCCTACCATACACTGTTTTATCCAAAATGAAGATGTGTCCATTGTGGCGCTGTTGCCTTTGGAACAAAATTTTTATATTGGCAGCCAAAACAATTTCTAATCTTTAATATACTGTAGCTGCAGCTATGGTTTGTGATATTTAAAAAGTGTGGAAAGTTATTAAAACCTACCCAAGTAGTAAAAATGGCTAGCTTTAGGAACACATAAAATTGGGGAATATTTATATTTTTGAAAGTTTTATGAATAAAAATCGATGGTTTTTGTTTTTATAATTGATTGAATGTACCAATTTAAAACAAGATTTCATTATTTTTTAAGGGGTTTCAAATATGATTGTACATTTTTTCAATCGATTTTGTAAAATAATGTATCATACTGTTAATACAATATATTATTTTATCTTTATAAATTGAAAAAAAGTTGAAATATGTTTTTATTCAAAGTTAAGATGATGTAATATCACCCCATTTGATATCCAGTCCCTGTGTTTCCAAGATGTGGGTAAAGAAGTACGCATGTATTACAACGAATACTTGAAATCTTCATTAATGATATGAGTAGATACAAGTTTTGTAAAGAGGTAACAGAATCGGTTACGACTGTTTGAGATATCTAGTCCCTGTGTTTCCAAGGGGTGGGTAAAGAAGTACGCACGTATTACAACGAATACTTGAAATCTTCATTAATGATATGAGTAGATACAAGTTTTGTAAAGAGCTAACAGAATCGGTTACGACTGTTTGAGATATCTAGTCCCTGTGTTTCCAAGGGGTGGGTAAAGAAGTACGTATGTATTACAACGAATACTTGAAATCTTTATTAATGATATGATTAGATACAAGTTTTGTAAAGAGGTAAACTGAATGGGTTACGACTGTTTGAGATATCCAGTCCCTGTGTTTCCAAGGGGTGGGTAAAGAAGTACGCACGTATTACAACGAATACTTGAAATCTTCATTAATGATATGAGTAGATACAAGTTTTGTAAAGAGCTAACAGAATCGGTTACGACTGTTTGAGATATCTAGTCCCTGTGTTTCCAAGGGGTGGGTAAAGAAGTACGTATGTATTACAACGAATACTTGAAATCTTTATTAATGATATGATTAGATACAAGTTTTGTAAAGAGGTAAACTGAATGGGTTACGACTGTTTGAGATATCCAGTCCCTGTGTTTCCAAGGGGTGGGTAAAGAAGTACGCACGTATTACAACGAATACTTGAAATCTTTATTAATGATATGAGTAGATACAAGTTTTGTAAAGAGGTAAACTGAATGGGTTACGACTGTTTGAGATATCCAGGCCCTGTGTTTCCAAGGGGTGGGTAAAGAAGTACGCACGTATTACAACGAATACTTGAAATCTTTATTAATGATATGAGTAGATACAAGTTTTGTAAAGAGGTAAACTGAATGGGTTACGACTGTTTGAGATATCCAGTCCCTGTGTTTCCAAGGGGTGGGTAAAGAAGTACGCATGTATTACAACGAATGCTTGAAATATTTATTAATGATATGAGTAGATAGAAGTTTTGTAAAGAGGTAAACTGAATGGGTTACGACTGTTTGAGATATCCAGTTCCTGTGTTTCCAAGGGGTGGGTAAAGAAGTGCGCACGTATTACAACGAATACTTGAAATCTTTATTAATGATATGAGTAGATACAAGTTTTGTAAAGAGGTAAACTGAATGGGTTACGACTGTTTGAGATATCCAGTCCCTGTGTTTCCAAGGGGTGGGTAAAGAAGTGCGCACGTATTACAACGAATACTTGAAATCTTTATTAATGATATGAGTAGATAGAAGTTTTGTAAAGAGGTAAACTGAATGGGTTACGACTGTTTGAGATATCCAGTCCCTGTGTTTCCAAGGGGTGGGTAAAGAAGTACGCACGTATTACAACGAATACTTGAAATCTTTATTAATGATATGAGTAGATACAAGTTTTGTAAAGAGGTAAACTGAATGGGTTACGACTGTTTGAGATATCCAATCCCTGTGTTTCCAAGGGGTGGGTAAAGAAGTACGTATGTATTACAACGAATACTTGAAATCTTTATTAATGATATGATTAGATACAAGTTTTGTAAAGAGGTAAACTGAATGGGTTACGACTGTTTGAGATATCCAGTCCCTGTGTTTCCAAGGGGTGGGTAAAGAAGTACGCACGTATTACAACGAATACTTGAAATCTTTATTAATGATATGAGTAGATACAAGTTTTGCAAAGAGGTAAACAGAATGGGTTACGACTGTTTGAGATATCCAGTCCCTGTATTTCCAAGGGGTGGGTAAAATACGCATGTATTACAACGAATACTTGAAATCTTTATTAATGATATGAGTAGATACAAGTTTTGCAAAGAGGTAAACAGAATGGGTTACGACTGTTTGAGATATCCAGTCCCTGTGTTTCCAAGGGGTGGGTAAAGAAGTACGCACGTATTACAACGAATACTTGAAATCTTTATTAATGATATGAGTAGATACAAGTTTTGCAAAGAGGTAAACAGAATGGGTTACGACTGTTTGAGATATCCAGTCCCTGTGTTTCCAAGGGGTGGGTAAAGAAGTACGCACGTATTACAACGAATACTTGAAATCTTTATTAATGATATGAGTAGATACAAGTTTTGTAAAGAGGTAAACTGAATGGGTTACGACTGTTTGAGATATCCAGTCCCTCTGTTTCCAAGGGGTGGGTAAAGAAGTACGCACGTATTACAACGAATACTTGAAATCTTTATTAATGATATGAGTAGATACAAGTTTTGTAAAGAGGTAAACTGAATGGGTTACGACTGTTTGAGATATCCAGTCCCTGTGTTTCCAAGGGGTGGGTAAAGAAGTACGCACGTATTACAACGAATTCTTGAAATCTTTATTAATGATATGAGTAGATACAAGTTTTGCAAAGAGGTAAACAGAATGGGTTACGACTGTTTGAGATATCCAGTCCCTGTATTTCCAAGGGGTGGGTAAAATACGCATGTATTACAACGAATACTTGAAATCTTTATTAATGATATGAGTAGATAAAAGTTTTGTAAAGAGGTAAACAGAATGGGTTACGACTGTTTGAGATATCTAGTCCTTGTGTTTCCAAGGGGTGGGTAAAATACGCATGTATTACAACGAATACTTGAAATCTTTATTAATGATATGAGTAGATAAAAGTTTTGTAAAGAGGTAAACAGAATGGGTTACGACTGTTTTTTGAGGTATCGTAGGAAACGAATATAGTTTAGTAAAGAATTTACGAGTTTCGTCCTCTTGTGACGTAAATACAATAAGAAGAATAACATGACTCATATAACTCGTCAATGAATTATTACAAAATATTATTTGTGGAATGTAGTCTGAATAGGAGCAAATGAAGAACGTAACTATTGTACATGTGTTGCGCAAGATTGCAAAATAGAAAGAATGAACAAAACTGACGCACGGCACAACTGGAACAAGACTGGCTCCCCCTTGTTGGGGTGTGTATATAACTTATTCGGTTTACTTGTACATTGCTCAGTGATATATAGAGTATTCTAGAATAAGGCTACTTGTTGCATGGAAAATAACTAATGACATCTTGAGTTAACATAAAAGTCCATCGGTAGTTTACTACTTTGGCTTGGTCCCTCTATTCATTTTACTTTACGTAATGTAGCCTGATTCAAAATTAAGAAATACGTAATATAGAGAATTATTATAATGTCATATATAATATAAGAAATTGATACATTAAATAATATATTATGTGATATAATTTATATAATACCAGCGAAATTCGCAATACATAACAATGGCATTGCCAGTTATTCGTATCGTTGTATCCTACTTTGAATACTTTTAATGCAATTTTTTCATAGAGATTATCTTTATCTACTGAAAAGTGTAACTGTACTGATATACACCGCTGAAATTATTAGTTTATTTGTGTTTGTAAAATATGGGGGGAACTTTGGGCAATTATTAGAACGCATCAGAGTGGTGTCGATTATCACCTAAATATGCTGTTTATTTGAAATTTTCAAAACCTTTTATATTAAAACGTCCTTTTTTATTTTAAATTGCAATAACATAGGACTTCTGACTTGCTTATGAACTTTTCTCCTTTATTTTTCAATCTATTTTGATGCCATTTCTGTTCTAATGAAATATTTTAAAATGTTTATAAGGAAAGAATTTGATTAAACTCATATTGATGTTATTTCTGGATATTTAAAAGTTTTACTGTCCGTCAATTTCAAAGTTTGGAAGTATTTTTTCATATATTTTATTGTAAAACATAAATGGTTTGATTTTTACTAACGTTCCTTGAAATAATTTTATCCATTCTTAAGATATATCTATTTCTTGAAGAACAAGAAATGGCTGTCAGATGAAAATTGAAGTTTTCTTTACCGCTGATCAATATTTACGTTTGCAGTTTCGTGTGTTTGTACAATTTTAAAAGCTTTCCACCACATAATTTTCCAAACGGCCTATGTATATGCACAACTAGTTAGTGCCACGCCTTGTATGGGCGAGCTCATATGATGCGAGACGCGACTGCGGCGACGTAATCCTAATATAAGGGGATTAAATTCACTGCAATTCACACACATTTACACTCTAGCGTAATTATGAACGTGAGAATCTTGTGCGGTTTGCGCAAAGCAAGACGCAGGACACCCAGGACATGTTTGCAGTCCGTGACCGTGGGTCTGGTGTAGTATGTATGTATCGTTAAGCAGTATACAACACTTACTACACACTTGTGTATAATTCTTTTCTCTAAATTTTGTATGTTTATAATTTAAACATACAGTGTTTAAAGAGTTATAAAATTAATAGTTTTAAGAAAATAACAAACGATAAGTAAATATTAATAATGCATATGTTTTTTGGAAGCGTAACTTCTTACAGTGCATACAAAAAAAATATTAGGTTGTAGCTTTCAGAAGAGAGCCGAAGGAGTAAAAGCTTTATAAGCCAAGTCTACAGAAGTTTTGGAATGAGAGAAATATTTAATTTTGCGAATGGAGAGATTAAACATTTGTTATCAAACGCGCCTGCGAGTATATTCATTAAAACATTGGCTTAAAATTTGGCTTACATAATTTAACATTATATTGCATTTATGTTCAGGTTTAGAAAAATTTTAATAAATTAATATATTTAATAACTGGTCAAAAATGTTTCCTTAACATAATAACCTTTTTACTTAACAGCGCTCAATAAATAATTTAACATAACATATTTTTAAAACAGTGGTTTTACAACACAACGTATAATATAAAATCAGTTGTTATATTAAATCATATGTTATCATTTAATTCACGTTGAGGCTACTCATAACGTAGCCTGATGGTATTTATACTGACGCAAAATTATAAAGTTAATGTCCATCCAATAAGTTTGTATAGACATCGCTGTAAATGTTTTCACTTCAATCAAGAAACACGATATCGAATTCGAAATAACTTTACTAAAAAATCAACTGTATCATAGATTATTATTTACATGAATAAAACTTTACACTTGATTCTTTTATGAAATTGTTTCACGTTTGGTATATTGTTTTTTTTTTTACTTTTCGTTTCCCTTTCAATAAAACTACAATTGTATTCATATTTTGCGGATAAATGAAATAAGCTTTCCTTTAAAGTCCACAATGATGACTAGTTGTCAAGCAAAATGTTGCGTGGACGATTGACAGGGGGTTTTAAGGATCGGCCGTCTAATATCATGATGGTACATCGCTCTTCCGATACCTTACATACTGTAAGTTACAGGAGGAGCTGGTTTCTAAATTGGCGCACCCGGTTGGCGCAAAATTCTCCATGTAAATCTGGTGAACCATTTCAAATAGGCAGTCACTCTATTGTAGCGTGAGTCCAAGTGAAAACTTTTAGCGTAGCCTCATCTAATTTGTACTAACAATATTAATCTGATGGTAGCTATACTGACGCTAAGTTGTATGTGTATGTCCATCTAATACGTTTTAGAAGGCGTCGTTATAACAATATTCACTTCAAATACAAAGTGGATGAGTTGTAGAACATGACGTCGTAATTCGACGTAACATGACGTACACACCTCGAATACATACGGAAGTGTGTAACCACTCATTCTTTCCCGAAGGTTTCTAAGTGCAACATTATTTATAATTATCATATAATTGATTAAGCTAAGTGAAAACGTATGACCCATATAACACTATTTTTATCAGTTGTAGGTTATTGTATTTTCTGTAATGCCCATTAGAGAGTTGTTAAAATATCTAGCTAAGGAGAATTACATTATTTCCTACGTTACACATAATGGATTGTATTCATCGCTATCCAGCGATCTAGGTGCACGAGTTAATTCGCCGTCGTAAGAGACCGCGGCAACTCAGTTATTTTGCGCTAAAAAAAAAACAATTCCTTAGGCATGAGAAACGCTTTTCACATTCTAATCTGAAGCATGGAGACTATAACCCATGAACACGGGTTAGGGAGACTAAACATTTAACAAACAGTACGACTAAAATCTATAAAGAGCGTATTAGCGTAATTATAGTTAATTAACAATAATAATCCTTGCTAACAATATCAACCTTAATATTTGTAGCCAGGGTTATTGTTTTTTATTAATTATGTCTTCAAACAACCACAAAAATCGAAAACACTTTATCTAGGGACAAGATAGCTTCGTCAATGGGAAGCTATGGGTTCGACGAATTAACTCGTGCCACCAGATCATTCGAATTTCGAACAATATAATCCATAATGGGTTAACGTAGAATAGATGTATATAGTTTTCCTTAAGCACATATTTTAACACCCTTCTAATGGACGTTAGAGATAATACCATACCCTACAAGTTATAAAAATAGTGTTGTATGGATTATATTTTATCACTTAATTTAATCAAACATATGATAATTCTAAATATATAAGAAATTTTATTTGAAAATTACTAAAACAACTTTAAAAAATCTCGTCAGTGAAAACAAAAACATATGTTATCACTAATCACCGAATTTTGCATTTAGAAACCTTTCGAACAGAATTAGTGGTTACACAATTTCGTATGAATTCCTAAATTACGATGTCATGTTTTACAACTCATTTCCACTTTATAATTGCACCTTAAGAAGTTACACTTCAAAAAATATGTATTATTAATAATCTAGCATTTGTTATTTTCTTAGCTATTCGTTTTATAACTTCAAACACTATGAGTTTAAATTCTAAACATAGAAAATTTAAAGAAAATGACGATACAAGAAAAAGACTAAAATTATTTGTAACGTAAAAAAAAATAAACTATTGCATTACTTCTGTGTAAGCATGAAGCGCCTTCAACGTTTGTAATACACTGTCCTGCAATACTCGTCGATAGCAAGGTGCACAAATGGGATGCCTAATATTGTGCAGGCGCTAAATATGTATACGTTGCACTGCTTCAAGTAAAGTCATTGTAATTAGACTATGAATTCAGGTAAATTTAGAGTTTTTTTGGACACAATGTTTCTTGAATAATTGTACTTTTTGATGGATTTTTTTAATAGAAGGTGGATATTTTTTCAATATATTTTTTCATAAATAGATAAATTGCAGTTACAGAGGTGCCAAAACAAAACGCTTCTACATGAAGACTGGATAAATACACTGAACTGGCTTCTTCTAGAGGTAGAAGTTAAAACTGCTCTGCCCCAGCGGCACTTTAAAGCCGATAGAACACTATCGTGCAGCTTCTATTAGTGGTATCGATATTGCTAAAAACAGTATGATAGCAGTCTATTTTTCTCACATATTTTTATAATAGTAGAAAATTAAATTCTCATCAAACCTTATTTGTCCATATCCGCTGGACATGAAGGAATAGAAAAACGCAATCTAGGAATGATTCGTTGAACTACAACACAATAATCAAAACATTATATTTGTTGCTTAGTAACTGGCTCTTTTCAAAGCATATTATTTAGTTTTTGTTAATGACCGTTGTCCCCCTGTAGTGGGGGAGACACGTACGGAAGAGGAGCGATATAATCTATCTAAGCGAGGCGCCTGCGTAAGGATGACTTCGTTAGGTCAAAAACGTTCCACATTTTTCCGCACTATAAAACTCAGTCTTTCTAATGTATTTTGCCTCTGTTTCATTCAACCCAAAACTTTATTTCATTGTTTAAGCTGAAATATAAAAACGAGGTAGATAATTCGGGTTCGATTCCCGCTAAGGGCTGATAATTTTTTTTCAGGCTATGATAGACTAATTATTATGTTTTATAAAAAAATATAAAAGATAGCTAATTCGTATATCCGTGCAATGTAATATCAGTTGGGATGTATAAATTAGGAATATTAGTTCACAATACTGTGCTGGAGGTGGACTTCACCTCGTCCAGTCTCCCTTAGCCCCGTCACGTCACGTTTCCTTCACATTTATACAACTAGATTTCCAATCTCTTCATTTTATTTTGTGGTATTATATTTTTTTTTAACTTATTCCCAGATTAATATAATCTAAACGAATATTGTATTCATGACGGGGTGGACAGTATAAAAAAGTACTGCTTTTGTCCTTTTAACCATCCGGTTTCGGTAGTTGTCACTCACCATCATCAGGAGTTGCTCCTAAACTTCCCGTTTTTGTGGGCTGGGTTTGGCTAAATGAATTAAAAATTTCCGGAATAGTATGATTAGGATCGGTAATAGTAGGTTGAATAGGTTTAGTTGAATAATAGTTTAGTTGAATTTAGTTTAAATAAATATCATATTATTGAAGATATTTTTCGTATTATGGTAGATCCAAAAATATAAAATAATATGGAAAATATCATGCGTAAAAGTTCTGAAAACATACTTGAAATTTTAACGCTTAGTATAAATGTTACTGAGAAAGATTAATGTAATAAACACAATGAGGGCACTGGACATAGCCATCGCATAGGTTTAACTGATTTATTTTACCCTTCACAATAGACAAAATGTAACATCTGTTCATGTGAATTGTTTTAGAAGGTAAATTTGAATTACAATGATAACAGCAGTTTTACTATGATTTTCATCTTTAACATAATAAATAAACACATGCCACTGATAGATTTGGTAGTAAAATGTCTGTACACGCTCATTTACAAATTCGTATATGGAGCCGTTTGTGTTTAAAAATGAGATTGTAAATATTTATTTTGAGGACATCAGGAATAAAGTGTGTATCTATTCAAATAGTATTACATTTCTGTATAATTGCTATTTTGTTTTATTGTATAGTTCATTATTGTGTGTAACTTACACCTTTACCATTACCATTATATTTTATTTTTTGAGTATATTCTAGTTTAACTCGAACAAAAAGCTATTGTATTTTAGAATATACAGAGAGTTTAAAGAAAACAATATTTAAATTTTGTTATTAGTTTTGATAGGTTTAAAATATTATATTTATTTTATTTTCTACTACGAAAATATTCTGCTTTAAAAAATATATACTTTTGTTTTCACCTCAGTTTTACTACTGCAAGTAAAAGTAATAACTCGATCAATACTTAAAGCCAATAGTAAATTTATATTTAATGTCTGCAGTGTTTGATCATGGTAAAATTATACTTGTAGCGCTAAAGCACATCATTACAAGAGATTTGTTTCTAATGGCATCCCAGTCCCTTGATATTTTATGCAAGCAAAAATATTAAATTATGCATTATTTGCAGTAGACAATAAATAGAAATCTGTGACGGTGTATTGATCATTACTTGCTCGTTATTAAAAGTTTCCGGAATACAAAGTAATAAATAACAACATAATAATTCCCTTACTGTGGCATTATGTAATAATATATATTATTGTTTTGTTTTTACTTTAGTTTTACTACTACAAGTGTTCTGTAAAAGTAAAAACTCGATCAATACTTAAAGTCAATAGTAGGTTTATAATTATTGTCTGCAGTGTTAGATCATGGTAAAATTATACGGTAGCACTAAAGCACATCAATGCAGGAGATATTTTCAGTTTGTTTTTAATGACATCGCAGTCCCTTGATATTGTATTTAAAGCAAAAGTTTTAAATTACACATTATTTGCAGTAGACATTAAACAGGAACCTTTAACGGTGTATTGGACTTTAATCTCTCGATATCCAGAGGTTTATATCGCGGAATACAATGTAACAAATGACCACATAATAATTCCCTTATTGTGGCATTATGTACTAATTATTATAGCGTTACCAGGTTGCTTTTAGTAGTTTTACATTAATACTAGAATTGTAGTAACGCAATGTTCTTTTAACAATCAAAATATTAGGTCCATGAGTTCTAAACCGATAAAACACAATTTTCTACCGATTAGCAATGGGTATTTATTATTAAATTGATTTACTTTGTAATAGTCATATCGTAATAAATTTTTAGTTTCAAGTAAACTATTGATTGAACTACACTTTACCTAAGTATATTCATGATAAATAGTGAATATAGATAGTTAGTTGAAAATGGTAAATATCTTATACTTAAAGTAATATTCATGAGAAAATTAGTTGGGATTCAAAGTTTTCCAACAGGTAACTTATTACTAATTACTTGGAACAAAATACTGTGGTTTGTTATTAATAAATAATAAATAATACACCTAACCTGTAAGCACAAATATTTTTATCCTCCCATTATTGTACTCTCCTTATAGTTTTCAAGTTCTTTCTTTATATTTCCCTACATAGCAATTCTTGGTATTTCTGAGTATAGCACTGTTTTCTGTGAAAGACGCTTTTACCAGTTTACATGGAAGGAAACTAATCGTTCTGGAAAAATAGTTTTTATACACTGATATATTCAGGTCAATTTTTATAATCTGGTATTGCTCCAAAAAGGTGAAAAGATTTGGGAACTCTAATTAAATATCATACAACCCGTTTTTTCCTTATTCGTAAGATCATCCATGACAGACGTTTTGAACTAGAGAGTTTGAATTTTATTCAGCCTCTGAACTAGAATTAATACTTTAAATATGAACTCCGTTTCTTAGGAAAATGGAGCTCTTATCCGATATTACACATATCGTCTAAACGAGGTTTTTAACCCAAGGTTAAAACTAAAAACTGAGTTGTAAATATTTTTATTTTCAACATGATAGTAATGCTTTGTAAAAAATTAGCCCCAAATAAGTTTAAAAGTACTATTTGATTTAAAACAGTGTCTTCCTAGTACCTTTGAGTCTGGACTAGTAAGCAAAGTTTTATTAGAATGTACAGTCCTAAACCAAGCTCTTTAGGCCTACAAGCCTATTACTAGTATCCTAATATACACACAATTTCAATATAAAAATTAAAAAATATAAATTAAATGTGGCAAATATACATTCAATTTGACGAGGACGAAATAGAAAGGTTATTTTAATGAACAACACTAATAAAGGTATTAACATATTACAGAAATATGTAAAAACATATAAAGAAAAATATAATTAGTAAAAAATATAAATGTCCGTGTATATTGTAAGTTAAATTCAACCAAAACTATTACTATTGTTATCAGTGTAAAATTAATGCGAATAATTTTAAGGGGGGGGTGGCATAACAAGACAGGAGACTCAAAATCATCGTTAAAAGTAAACATTTCATTTAAAGAAAATGAACGGAAAATCATAGATTAACAAATGCAAATTTAACTATGTTGTTGCTGTCGTGTATGGCAAATGCAATTAGGGGGGGGGGGAATTTAAATATTGCCAAATGCATGAATTAAATTCTCTCGAGGAGGCCTGTAACCCCTAAAGAGCGCATCCCCAAGGTGGCGGATCGGGGAAAGCCTCCATTCGTTTTATCTTTGGGTGGTAGGAAGGAAATAAAATACCAACAGACAGAAGTCCAACCCTTTGGGCCTCTGGCAACCTGTTATTATGGCAAATGTAATATACGAGTAGTTTTACTATTACATGATATATTACATGATATAAATGTATATCGTAGTTTTACTAAAACAGTGATTTATATATTACAAACAAAACTTTAATATTGATGAAATCTCAGCCTAAGGCAAAATGGTATGATATAGCGGTGTGCAAAGTAAGGTTTAAGATGAGTACACACAACTAACCTATAAGGTATAGAGACAAACTTTAATATTGATGAAACCTAAGCCTAAGGCAAAATGGTATGATATAGCGGTGTGCAAAGTACGGTTTAAGGTTATTACAAACAACTAACCTATAAGGTATAGAGACAAACTTTGATATTGATGAAACCTTAGCCTAAGGCAAAATGGTATGATATAGTGGTGTGCAAAGTACGGTTTAAGGTTATTACAAACAACTGACCTATAAGGTATAGAGACAAACTTTGATATTGATGAAACCTTAGCCTAAGGCAAAATGGTATGATATAGCGGTGTACAAAGTACGGTTTAAGGTTATTACAAACAACTGACCTATAAGGTATAGAGACAAAATTTAATATTGATGAAACCTTAGCCTAAGGCAAAATGGTATGATATAGCGGTGTGCAAAGTATGGTTTAAGGTTATTACAAACAACTGACCTATAAGGTATAGAGACAAACATTGATATTGATGAAACCTTAGCCTAAGGCAAAATGGTATGATATAGCGGTGTGCAAAGTACGGTTTAAGGTTATTACAAACAACTGACCTATAAGGTATAGAGACAAACTTTGATATTGATGAAACCTTAGCCTAAGGCAAAATGGTGTGATATAGCGGTGTGCAAAGTACGGTTTCAGGTTATTACAAACAACTGACCTATAAGGTATAGAGACAAACTTTGATATTGATGAAACCTTTATCCTAAGGCAAAATGGTATGATATAGCGGTGTGCAAAGTACGGTTTAAGGTTATTACAAACAACTGACCTATAAGGTATAGATACAAACTTTGATATTGATGAAACCTTAGCCTAAGGCAAAATGGTATGATATAGCGGTGTGCAAAGTACGGTTTAAGGTTATTACAAACAACTGACCTATAAGGTATAGAGACAAACTTTGATATTGATGAAACCTTAGCCTAAGGCAAAATGGTATGATATAGCGGTGTGCAAAGTACGGTTTAAGGTTATTACAAACAACTGACCTATAAGGTATAGAGACAAACTTTGATATTGATGAAACCTTAGCCTAAGGCAAAATGGTATGATATAGCGGTGTGCAAAGTACGGTTTAAGGTTATTACAAACAACTGACCTATAAGGTATAGAGACAAACTTTGATATTGATGAAACCTTAGCCTAAGGCAAAATGGTATGATATAGCGGTGTGCAAAGTACGGTTTAAGGTTATTACAAACAACTTACCTATAAGGTATAGAGACAAACTTTGATATTGATGAAACCTTAGCCTAAGGCAAAATGGTATGATATAGCGGTGTGCAAAGTACGGTTTAAGGTTATTACAAACAACTGACCTATAAGGTATAGAGACAAACTTTGATATTGATGAAACCTTAGCCTAAGGCAAAATGGTAAGATATAGCGGTGTGCAAAGTACGGTTTAAGATTAGTACAAACAACTGACCTATAAGGTATAGAGACAAACTTTGATATTGATGAAACCTTAGCCTAAGGCAAAATGGTATGATATAGCGGTGTGAGAAGTATGGTTTAAGGTTATTACAAACAACTGACCTATAAGGTATAGAGACAAACTTTGATATTGATGAAACCTTAGCCTAAGGCAAAATGGTATGATATAGCGGTGTGCAAAGTACGGTTTAAGGTTATTACAAACAACTGACCTATAAGGTATAGAGACAAACTTTGATATTGATGAAACCTTAGCCTAAGGCAAAATGGTAAGATATAGCGGTGTGCAAAGTACGGTTTAAGATTAGTAAAAACAACTGACCTATAAGGTATAGAGACAAACTTTGATATTGATGAAACCTTAGCCTAAGGCAAAATGGTATGATATAGCGGTGTGCAAAGTACGGTTTAAGGTTATTACAAACACCTGACCTATAAGGTATAGATACAAACTTTGATATTGATGAAACCTTAGCCTAAGGCAAAATGGTATGATATAGCGGTGTGCAAAGTACGGTTTAAGGTTATTACAAACAACTGACCTATAGGGTATAGAGACAAACTTTGATATTGATGAAACCTTAGCCTAAGGCAAAATGGTATGATATAGAGGTGTGCAAATTACGGTTTAAGGTTATTACAAACAACTGACCTATAGGGTATAGAGACAAACTTTGATATTGATGAAACCTTAGCCTAAGGCAAAATGGTATGATATAGCGGTGTGCAAAGTTCGGTTTAAGGTTATTACAAACAACTGACCTATAAGGTATAGAGACAAACTTTGATATTGATGAAACCTTAGCCTAAGGCAAAATGGTATGATATAGCGGTGTGCAAAGTACGGTTTAAGGTTATTACAAACAACTGACCTATAAGGTATAGAGACAAACTTTGATATTGATGAAAACTTAGCCTAAGGCAAAATGGTATGATATAGCGGTGTGCAAAGTACGGTTTAAGGTTATTACAAACAACTGACCTATAAGGTATAGAGACAAACTTTGATATTGATGAAACCTTAGCCTAAGGCAAAATGGTATGATATAGCGGTGTGCAAAGTACGGTTTAAGGTTATTACAAACAACTGACCTATAAGGTATAGAGACAAACTTTGATATTGATGAAACCTTAGCCTAAGGCAAAATGGTATGATATAGCGGTGTGCAAAGTACGGTTTAAGGTTATTACAAACAACTGACCTATAAGGTATAGAGACAAACTTTGATATTTGATGAAACCTAGCCTAAGGCAAAATGGTATGATATAGCGGTGTGCAAAGTACGGTTTAAGGTTATTACAAACAACTAACCTATAAGGTATAGAGACAAACTTTGATATTGATGAAACCTTAGCCTAAGGCAAAATGGTAAGATATAGCGGTGTGCAAAGTACGGTTTAAGATTAGTACAAACAACTAACCTATAAGGTATAGAGACAAACTTTGATATTGATGAAACCTTAGCCTAAGGCAAAATGGTATGATATAGCGGTGTGAGAAGTATGGTTTAAGGTTATTACAAACAACTGACCTATAAGGTATAGAGACAAACTTTGATATTGATGAAACCTTAGCCTAAGGCAAAATGGTAAGATATAGCGGTGTGCAAAGTACGGTTTAAGATTAGTAAAAACAACTGACCTATAAGGTATAGAGACAAACTTTGATATTGATGAAACCTTAGCCTAAGGCAAAATGGTATGATATAGCGGTGTGCAAAGTACGGTTTAAGGTTATTACAAACACCTGACCTATAAGGTATAGATACAAACTTTGATATTGATGAAACCTTAGCCTAAGGCAAAATGGTATGATATAGCGGTGTGCAAAGTACGGTTTAAGGTTATTACAAGCAACTGACCTATAGGGTATAGAGACAAACTTTGATATTGATGAAACCTTAGCCTAAGGCAAAATGGTATGATATAGCGGTGTGCAAATTACGGTTTAAGGTTATTACAAACAACTGACCTATAGGGTATAGAGACAAACTTTGATATTGATGAAACCTTAGCCTAAGGCAAAATGGTATGATATAGCGGTGTGCAAAGTTCGGTTTAAGGTTATTACAAACAACTGACCTATAAGGTATAGAGACAAACTTTGATATTGATGAAACCTTAGCCTAAGGCAAAATGGTATGATATAGCGGTGTGCAAAGTACGGTTTAAGGTTATTACAAACTACTGACCTATAAGGTATAGAGACAAACTTTGATATTGATGAAACCTTAGCCTAAGGCAAAATGGTAAGATATAGCGGTGTGCAAAGTACGGTTTAAGGTTATTACAAACAACTGACCTATAAGGTATAGAGACAAACTTTGATATTGATGAAACCTTAGCCTAAGGCAAAATGGTAAGATATAGCGGTGTGCAAAGTACGGTTTAAGGTTATTACAAACAACTGACCTATAAGGTATAGAGACAAACTTTGATATTGATGAAACCTTAGCCTAAGGCAAAATGGTAAGATATAGCGGTGTGCAAAGTACGGTTTAAGATTAGTACAAACAACTGACCTATAAGGTATAGAGACAAACTTTGATATTGATGAAACCTTAGCCTAAGGCAAAATGGTATGATATAGCGGTGTGCAAAGTACGGTTTAAGGTTATTACAAACAACTGACCTATAAGGTATAGAGACAAACTTTGATATTGATGAAACCTTAGCCTAAGGCAAAATGGTATGATATAGCGGTGTGCAAAGTAAGGTTTAAGGTTATTACAAACACCTGACCTATAAGGTATAGAGACAAACTTTGATATTGTTGAAACCTTAGCCTAAGGCAAAATGGTATGATATAGCGGTGTGCAAAGTAAGGTTTAAGGTTATTACAAACACCTGACCTATAAGGTATAGAGACAATCTTTGATATTGATGAAACCTTAGCCTAAGGCAAAATGGTATGATATAGCGGTGTGCAAAGTACGGTTTAAGGTTATTACAAACAACTGACCTATAAGGTATAGAGACAAACTTTGATATTAATGAAACCTTAGCCTAAGGCAAAATGGTATGATATAGCGGTGTGCAAAGTGCGGTTTAAGGTTATTACAAACAACTGACCTATAAGGTATAGAGACAAACTTTGATATTGATGAAACCTTAGCTTAAGGCAAAATGGTATGATATAGCGGTGTGAGAAGTATGGTTTAAGATTATTACAAACAACTGACCTATAAGGTATAGAGACAAACTTTAATATTGATGAAACCTTAGCCTAAGGCAAAATGGTATGATATAGCGGTGTGCAAAGAACGGTTTAAGGTTATTACAAACAACTGAACTATAAGGTATAGAGACAAACTTTGATATTGATGAAACCTTAGCCTAAGGCAAAATGGTATGATATAGCGGTGTGCAAAGTACGGTTTAAGGTTATTACAAACAACTGACCTATAAGGTATAGAGACAAACTTTGATATTGATGAAACCTTAGCCTAAGGCAAAATGGTATGATATAGCGGTGTGCAAAGTACGGTTTAAGGTTATTACAAACAACTGACCTATAAGGTATAGAGACAAACTTTGATATTGATGAAACCTTAGCCTAAGGCAAAATGGTAAGATATAGCGGTGTGCAAAGTACGGTTTAAGATTAGTACAAACAACTGACCTATAAGGTATAGAGACAAACTTTGATATTGATGAAACCTTAGCCTAAGGCAAAATGGTATGATATAGCGGTGTGAGAAGTATGGTTTAAGGTTATTACAAACAACTGACCTATAAGGTATAGATACAAACTTTGATATTGATGAAACCTTAGCCTAAGGCAAAATGGTATGATATAGCGGTGTGCAAAGTACGGTTTAAGGTTATTAGAAACAACTGACCTATAAGGTATAGAGACAAACTTTGATATTGATGAAACCTTAGCCTAAGGCAAAATGGTAAGATATAGCGGTGTGCAAAGTACGGTTTAAGATTAGTAAAAACAACTGACCTATAAGGTATAGAGACAAACTTTGATATTGATGAAACCTTAGCCTAAGGCAAAATGGTATGATATAGCGGTGTGCAAAGTACGGTTTAAGGTTATTACAAACAACTGACCAATAAGGTATAGATACAAACTTTGATATTGATGAAACCTTAGCCTAAGGCAAAATGGTATGATATAGCGGTGTGCAAAGTACGGTTTAAGGTTATTACAAACAACTGACCTATAGGGTATAGAGACAAACTTTGATATTGATGAAACCTTAGCCTAAGGCAAAATGGTATGATATAGCGGTGTGCAAAGTACGGTTTAAGGTTATTACAAACAACTGACCTATAAGGTATGGAGACAAACTTTGATATTGATGAAACCTTAGCCTAAGGCAAAATGGTATGATATAGCGGTGTGCAAAGTACAGATTAAGGTTATTACAAACAACTGACCTATAAGGTATAGAGACAAACTTTGATATTGATGAAACCTTAGCCTAAGGCAAAATGGTAAGATATAGCGGTGTGCAAAGTACGGTTTCAGGTTATTACAAACACCTGACCTATAAGGTATAGATACATACTTTGATATTGATGAAACCTTAGCCTAAGGCAAAATGGTATGATATAGCGGTGTGCAAAGTACGTTTTAAGGTTATTACAAACAACTGACCTATAAGGTATAGAGACAAACTTTGATATTGATGAAACCTTAGCCTAAGGCAAAATGGTATGATATAGCGGTGTGCAAAGTACGGTTTAAGGTTATTACAAACACCTGACCTATAAGGTATAGAGACAAACTTTGATATTGATGAAACCTTGCTTAAGGCAAAATGGTATGATATAGCGGTGTGCAAAGTACGGTTTAAGGTTATTACAAACAACTGACCTATAAGGTATAGAGACAAACTTTGATATTGATGAAACCTTAGCCTAAGGCAAAATAGTATTAAATAGCGGTGTGCAAAGTACGGTTTAAGGTTATTACAAACAACTGACCTATAAGGTATAGAGACAAACTTTGATATTGATGAAACCTTAGCCTAATGCAAAATGGTATGATATAGCGGTGTGCAAAGTACGGTTTAAGGTTATTACAAACAACTGACCTATAAGGTATAGAGACAAACTTTGATATTGATGAAACCTTAGCCTAAGGCAAAATGGTATGATATAGCGGTGTGCAAAGTACGGTTTAAGATTAGTACACACAACTAACCTACAAGGTATAGAGAAGAACTTTAATATTGATGAAACCTTAGCCTAAGGCAAAATGGTATGATATAGCGGTGTGCAAAGTACGGTTTAAGGTTATTACAAACACCTGACCTATAAGGTATAGAGACAAACTTTGATATTGATGAAACCTTAGCCTAAGGCAAAATGGTAAGATATAGCGGTGTGCAAAGTACGATTTAAGGTTATTACAAACAACTGACCTATAAGGTATGGAAACAAACTTTAATATTGATGAAACCTTAGCCTAAGGCAAAATGGTATGATATAGCGGTGTGCAAAGTAAGGTTTATGTTTAGTACACACAACTAACCTATAAGGTATAGAGACAAACTTTAATATTGATGAAACCTTAGCCTAAGGCAAAATGGTATGATATAGCGGTGTGCAAAGTACGGTTTAAGGTTATTACAAACAACTGACCTATAAGGTATAGAGACAAACTTTGATATTGATGAAACCTTAGCCGAAGGCAAAATGGTAAGATATAGCGGTGTGCAAATTACGGTTTAAGGTTATTACAAACACCTGACCTATAAGGTATAGAGACAAACTTTGATATTGATGAAACCTTAGCCTAAGGCAAAATGGTATGATATAGCGGTGTGAGAAGTATGGTTTAAGGTTATTACAAACAACTGACCTATAAGGTATAGAGTCAAACTTTGATATTGATGAAACCTTAGCCTAAGGCAAAATGGTATTATATAGCGGTGTGCAAAGTACGGTTTAAGATTAGTACACACAACTAACCTATAAGGTATAGAGACAAACTTTGATATTGATGAAACCTTAGCCTAAGGCAAAATGGTATGATATAGCGGTGTGCAAAGTACGGGTTAAGATTAGTACACACAACTAACCTGTAAGGTATAGAGACAAACTTTGATATTGATGAAACCTTAGCCTAAGGCAAAATGGTATGATATAGCGGTGTGCAAAGTACGGTTTAAGGTTATTACAAACAACTGACCTATAAGGTATAGAGACAAACTTTGTTATTGATGAAACCTTAGCCTAAGGCAAAATGGTATGATATAGCGGTGTGCAAAGTAAGGTTTAAGATTAGTACACACAACTAACCTGTAAGGTATAGAGACAAACTTTTTATTGATGAAACCTTAGCCTAAGGCAAAATGGTATGATATAGCGGTGTGCAAAGTAAGGTTTAAGATTAGTACACACAACTGACCTATAAGGTATAGAGACAAACTTTGATATTGATGAAACCTTAGCCTAAGGCAAAATGGTATGATATAGCGGTGTGCAAAGTACGGTTTAAGATTAGTACACACAACTAACCTATAAGGTATAGAGACAAACTTTATTATTGATGAAACCTTAGCCTAAGGCAAAATGGTATGATATAGCGGTGTGCAAAGTACGGTTTAAGATTATTACAAACAACTGACCTATAAGGTATGGAGACAAACTTTGATATTGATGAAACCTTAGCCTAAGGCAAAATGGTATGATATAGCGGTGTGCAAAGTACGGTTTAAGATTATTACAAACAACTGACCTATAAGGTATAGAGACAAACTTTGATATTGATGAAACCTTAGCCTAAGGCAAAATGGTATGATATAGCGGTGTGCAAAGTACGGTTTAAGATTATTACAAACAACTGACCTATAAGGTATAGAGACAAACTTTGATATTGATGAAATCTCAGCCTAAGGCAAAATGGTATGATATAGCGGTGTGCAAAGTACGGTTTAAGGTTATTACAAACAAATGACCTATAAGGTTTAGAGACAAACTTTGATATTGATGAAACCTTAGCCTAAGGCAAAATGGTATGATATAGCGGTGTGCAAAGTACGGTTTAAGGTTATTACAAACAAATGACCTATAAGGTATAGAGACAAACTTTGATATTGATGAAACCTTAGCCTAAGGCAAAATGGTATGATATAGCGGTGTGCAAAGTACGGTTTAAGGTTATTACAAACAAATGACCTATAAGGTATAGAGACAAACTTTGATATTGATGAAATCTCAGCCTAAGGCAAAATGGTATGATATAGCGGTGTGCAAAGTACGGTTTAAGGTTATTACAAACAAATGACCTATAAGGTATAGAGACAAACTTTGATATTGATGAAACCTTAGCCTAAGGCAAAATGGTATGATATAGCGGTGTGCAAAGTACGGTTTAAGGTTATTACAAACAACTGACCTATAAGGTATAGAGACAAACTTTAATATTAATGAAACCTTAGCCTAAGGCAAAATGGTATGATATAGCGGTGTGCAAAGTACGGTTTAAGGTTATTACAAACAACTGACCTATAAGGTATAGAGACAAACTTTGATATTGATGAAACCTTAGCCTAAGGCAAAATGGTATGATATAGCGGTGTGCAAAGTACGGTTTAAGGTTATTACAAACAAATGACCTATAAGGTATAGAGACAAACTTTGATATTGATGAAACCTTAGGCTAAGGCAAAATGGTATGATATAGCGGTGTGCAAAGTAGGGTTTAAGGTTATTACAAACAAATGACCTATAAGGTATAGAGACAAACTTTGATATTGATGAAATCTCAGCCTAAGGCAAAATGGTATGATATAGCGGTGTATAAAGTACGGTTTAAGGTTATTACAAACAAATGACCTATAAGGTATAGAGAAGAACTTTAATATTGATGAAACCTTAGCCTAAGGCAAAATGGTATGATATAGCGGTGTGCAAAGTACGGTTTAAGGTTATTACAAACACCTGACCTATAAGGTATAGAGACAAACTTTGATATTGATGAAACCTTAGCCTAAGGCAAAATGGTAAGATATAGCGGTGTGCAAAGTACGGTTTAAGGTTATTACAAACAACTGACCTATAAGGTATAGAGACAAACTTTGATATTGATGAAACCTTAGCCTAAGGCAAAATGGTATGATATAGCGGTGTGCAAAGTACGGTTTAAGATTAGTACACACAACTAACCTACAAGGTATAGAGAAGAACTTTAATATTGATGAAACCTTAGCCTAAGGCAAAATGGTATGATATAGCGGTGTGCAAAGTACGGTTTAAGGTTATTACAAACACCTGACCTATAAGGTATAGAGACAAACTTTGATATTGATGAAACCTTAGCCTAAGGCAAAATGGTAAGATATAGCGGTGTGCAAAGTACGATTTAAGGTTATTACAAACAACTGACCTATAAGGTATGGAAACAAACTTTAATATTGATGAAACCTTAGCCTAAGGCAAAATGGTATGATATAGCGGTGTGCAAAGTAAGGTTTATGTTTAGTACACACAACTAACCTATAAGGTATAGAGACAAACTTTAATATTGATGAAACCTTAGCCTAAGGCAAAATGGTATGATATAGCGGTGTGCAAAGTACGGTTTAAGGTTATTACAAACAACTGACCTATAAGGTATAGAGACAAACTTTGATATTGATGAAACCTTAGCCGAAGGCAAAATGGTAAGATATAGCGGTGTGCAAATTACGGTTTAAGGTTATTACAAACACCTGACCTATAAGGTATAGAGACAAACTTTGATATTGATGAAACCTTAGCCTAAGGCAAAATGGTATGATATAGCGGTGTGAGAAGTATGGTTTAAGGTTATTACAAACAACTGACCTATAAGGTATAGAGTCAAACTTTGATATTGATGAAACCTTAGCCTAAGGCAAAATGGTATTATATAGCGGTGTGCAAAGTACGGTTTAAGATTAGTACACACAACTAACCTGTAAGGTATAGAGACAAACTTTGATATTGATGAAACCTTAGCCTAAGGCAAAATGGTATGATATAGCGGTGTGCAAAGTACGGGTTAAGATTAGTACACACAACTAACCTGTAAGGTATAGAGACAAACTTTGATATTGATGAAACCTTAGCCTAAGGCAAAATGGTATGATATAGCGGTGTGCAAAGTACGGTTTAAGGTTATTACAAACAACTGACCTATAAGGTATAGAGACAAACTTTGTTATTGATGAAACCTTAGCCTAAGGCAAAATGGTATGATATAGCGGTGTGCAAAGTAAGGTTTAAGATTAGTACACACAACTAACCTGTAAGGTATAGAGACAAACTTTTTATTGATGAAACCTTAGCCTAAGGCAAAATGGTATGATATAGCGGTGTGCAAAGTAAGGTTTAAGATTAGTACACACAACTGACCTATAAGGTATAGAGACAAACTTTGATATTGATGAAACCTTAGCCTAAGGCAAAATGGTATGATATAGCGGTGTGCAAAGTACGGTTTAAGATTAGTACACACAACTAACCTATAAGGTATAGAGACAAACTTTATTATTGATGAAACCTTAGCCTAAGGCAAAATGGTATGATATAGCGGTGTGCAAAGTACGGTTTAAGATTATTACAAACAACTGACCTATAAGGTATGGAGACAAACTTTGATATTGATGAAACCTTAGCCTAAGGCAAAATGGTATGATATAGCGGTGTGCAAAGTACGGTTTAAGATTATTACAAACAACTGACCTATAAGGTATAGAGACAAACTTTGATATTGATGAAACCTTAGCCTAAGGCAAAATGGTATGATATAGCGGTGTGCAAAGTACGGTTTAAGATTATTACAAACAACTGACCTATAAGGTATAGAGACAAACTTTGATATTGATGAAATCTCAGCCTAAGGCAAAATGGTATGATATAGCGGTGTGCAAAGTACGGTTTAAGGTTATTACAAACAAATGACCTATAAGGTTTAGAGACAAACTTTGATATTGATGAAACCTTAGCCTAAGGCAAAATGGTATGATATAGCGGTGTGCAAAGTACGGTTTAAGGTTATTACAAACAAATGACCTATAAGGTATAGAGACAAACTTTGATATTGATGAAACCTTAGCCTAAGGCAAAATGGTATGATATAGCGGTGTGCAAAGTACGGTTTAAGGTTATTACAAACAAATGACCTATAAGGTATAGAGACAAACTTTGATATTGATGAAATCTCAGCCTAAGGCAAAATGGTATGATATAGCGGTGTGCAAAGTACGGTTTAAGGTTATTACAAACAAATGACCTATAAGGTATAGAGACAAACTTTGATATTGATGAAACCTTAGCCTAAGGCAAAATGGTATGATATAGCGGTGTGCAAAGTACGGTTTAAGGTTATTACAAACAACTGACCTATAAGGTATAGAGACAAACTTTAATATTAATGAAACCTTAGCCTAAGGCAAAATGGTATGATATAGCGGTGTGCAAAGTACGGTTTAAGGTTATTACAAACAACTGACCTATAAGGTATAGAGACAAACTTTGATATTGATGAAACCTTAGCCTAAGGCAAAATGGTATGATATAGCGGTGTGCAAAGTACGGTTTAAGGTTATTACAAACAAATGACCTATAAGGTATAGAGACAAACTTTGATATTGATGAAACCTTAGGCTAAGGCAAAATGGTATGATATAGCGGTGTGCAAAGTAGGGTTTAAGGTTATTACAAACAAATGACCTATAAGGTATAGAGACAAACTTTGATATTGATGAAATCTCAGCCTAAGGCAAAATGGTATGATATAGCGGTGTATAAAGTACGGTTTAAGGTTATTACAAACAAATGACCTATAAGGTATAGAGACAAACTTTGATATTGATGAAACCTTAGCCTAAGGCAAAATGGTATGATATAGCGGTGTGCAAAGTACGGTTTAAGGTTATTACAAACAAATGACCTATAAGGTATAGAGACAAACTTTGATATTGATGAAATCTCAGCCTAAGGCAAAATGGTATGATATAGCGGTGTGCAAAGTACGGTTTAAGGTTATTACAAACAAATGACCTATAAGGTATAGAGACAAACTTTGATATTGATGAAACCTTAGCCTAAGGCAAAATGGTATGATATAGCGGTGTGCAAAGTACGGTTTAAGGTTATTACAAACAACTGACCTATAAGGTATAGAGACAAACTTTAATATTAATGAAACCTTAGCCTAAGGCAAAATGGTATGATATAGCGGTGTGCAAAGTACGGTTTAAGGTTATTACAAACAACTGACCTATAAGGTATAGAGACAAACTTTGATATTGATGAAACCTTAGCCTAAGGCAAAATGGTATGATATAGCGGTGTGCAAAGTACGGTTTAAGGTTATTACAAACAAATGACCTATAAGGTATAGAGACAAACTTTGATATTGATGAAACCTTAGGCTAAGGCAAAATGGTATGATATAGCGGTGTGCAAAGTAGGGTTTAAGGTTATTACAAACAAATGACCTATAAGGTATAGAGACAAACTTTGATATTGATGAAATCTCAGCCTAAGGCAAAATGGTATGATATAGCGGTGTATAAAGTACGGTTTAAGGTTATTACAAACAAATGACCTATAAGGTATAGAGACAAACTTTGATATTGATGAAACCTTAGCCTAAGGCAAAATGGTATGATATAGCGGTGTGCAAAGTACGGTTTAAGGTTATTACAAACAACTGACCTATAAGGTATAGAGACAAACTTTAATATTAATGAAACCTTAGCCTAAGGCAAAATGGTATGATATAGCGGTGTGCAAAGTACGGTTTAAGGTTATTACAAACAACTTACCTATAAGGTATAGAGACAAACTTTGATATTGATGAAACCTTAGCCTAAGGCAAAATGGTATGATATAGCGGTGTGCAAAGTACGGTTTAAGGTTATTACAAACAACTTACCTATAAGGTATAGAGACAAACTTTGATATTGATGAAACCTTAGCCTAAGGCAAAATGGTAAGATATAGCGGTGTGCAAAGTACGGTTTAAGGTTATTACAAACAACTGACCTATAAGGTATAGAGTCAAACTTTGATATTAATGAAACCTTAGCCTAAGGCAAAATGGTATGATATAGCGGTGTGCAAAGTACGGTTTAAGGTTATTACAAACAACTGACCTATAAGGTATAGAGACAAACTTTAATATTGATGAAACCTTAGCCTAATGCAAAATGGTATGATATAGCGGTGTGGAAAGTACGGTTTAAGATTAGTACAAACAACTGACCTGACGAGTAGTAAGATGAGGGCAGTAAAGTTTATTTCTCATTGAAGTTAATTATCTGCTCCTTGTACATCATGTGTTTTCTTCCATTTTGTTCCTTTTCATACCTCAAAGAGTTATATCTTTATTTGTTTGATTTAATTGTAATCATGTATTGTATTAACGGGAAGTCCAACGCCCACTGTGACTCCACTCGAACACAATGAATGGAATTATTTAAATATTTTAAGAAGATTGAAAGATCCCATTGTGTGTCACTCTGAAGCGTTTAAATTTCTGAATGGACTTTCCGTTGTGAACCACCTTCCAAACCGATCCTACTCATACTATTCCGGAACTTTCTAATTCATTTAGCCAAACCTAACAAAAATTAGGAGCAACTCTTGATGATGGTGAGGGACAACTACCGTTACCGGATAGTTAACAGGACGATTGCAGTACTTTTTGTATACTGTCCGCCCCGTCATGAATACAATATTCGTCAGATTATATTAATCTGTGAATAGGTTAAAAAAAAATTATTACCACAAAATAAAATGAAGAGATTGGAAATCTAGTGGTTTAAATGTGATGGAAACGTGACGTAACGAGGTAAAAGGAGGTTGGACGTGGTTAAGTCCTGCTCCAGGAGAATATTGTGATATAATATTCCTAATACAAACAACCGAACTGATATACATTGCACGGATATACGAATTAGTTACCTATTATATTTTTCTTGTAAAAAATAATGATTAGGCTATCGTAGCCTGAAAAAAAATTATCAGCCCTTATCGGGAATCGAACCCGAATTATCTACATCGTTTTTATATATTAGCTTAAACAATGAAATAGCGTTTTGGGTTGAATGAAACAGAGGAAAAATACACTAGACGTTTTGAGTTTTGTAGTGCGGAAAAATGTGGAACGTTTTTGACCTAACGAAGTCATCCTTACTCAGGCGCCTCGCTTAGGTTGATTATATCGCTCCTCTTCCGTACGTGTCTCCCCCACTACAGGGGGACAACGGTTATTAACAAAAACTAAATAATATGCTTTGTAAAAAGCCCGTTACTAAGCAACAAATATAATGTTTTGCTTATTGTGTTTTGGTTCAATGAATCATTCCTAGATTGCGTTTAAAGAAATCCTTTTAATATATTATATTCTATTCCTTCATGTCCAGCGAGTATGAACAAATAAAGTTTGATGAGAATTTAATTTCCTGCTATTAGAAAAATATGTGAGAAAAATAGACTACAATCATACTGTATTTAGCAATATCGATACCACCAATAGAAAATGCACGATACTGTTATAAAGCTCTTCTTTGTTCGTAATACGAGTATAAAGTTCCGCTGGGAGAGCTTTTTCAACTTCTACCTCTAGAAGAAGCCAGTTCAGTGTATTTATCCAATCTACTTGTAGAAGGGTTTTGTTAGGCGTAAGTGTATCGTACCGTAAAGGGACATCACAAACCGTATGAGTAGGGTCGAGCATGAAACGTTTCATAAATTTAAATAATTAAATTGTAGATTCTAATTAAAACCTTTTTAATGGAATACTTCTTCCCTGCAGCTACGTAATCGTCACGCATAGACACTTCATATGTCCCCAATAGAGATTAGGTCTACTTTAGGTACAAATCCATCCTTACATGATGCCATGATCCTTCCTATATTCTCTACCAAGGAGTTTTCCTCCCTAACGTAATCCTGCGTGTATTCCCCATCTGTTGCTCAGAGCGTATTGTACGGAGCAGTGATAAATAAAAAGTTGACAGTATTAAAAATAAATTACTTATCCAAACGAAAAGTATTTAATACAATCTAAACATTTAGCATTTACTATAGCTTTTGGACGTAATATTTTATCACCATTTTGCAAATTGTTTATATTATAATACATATTTTCCCTCTCTAAGATATTTGGCCTGTGATTTATGTGACGTGCTGCTTCATAAAAATATGTGAATTAACAGTCACGTGTGATTTTGCGGCGCGTACTGTATAATAAATATATAAATTTGCCTAGAACCCACACTTTGCGTGAATAATAAACTTCAAGGTTTTTAGAAATATTTTTTAGGTTTGTATCAAAATAATTATTTTCCTTCAATATCTGAAGATAATTGAAATAAAAATTAAGTAAAGGAAAAAATCAGTGGAAGGCCCTATATTTTGAGCGGTTTTGGGCAGTGATAACATTTTCTTACAGTATGCCCTGTGTTGTTTTTGTGTAAGAAATGATGGCAACAGTTACAACACCATTCGTGATCCATAATAAGAAATTACGTCAAACATCGAAAAGCCGTTGCATGTGTCTCGACGTCATCCGGTAGGTTTATTAAGTAAGTACCGCATGGTATGTGTAAGAGTGCACTTACTTGTTAAGCTATGGTAAAAGGATCGGGTCTGAAAGTTCTGGCCTCTGCCTGCACTTCGACGTCCAGTCTGAGATCTGGGCGAAGTTGCCCCCACACACGAGAGTTGCTCTTTTTCTACTGATTAATAAAATAGATACATAAAAATAGCTTTTAAATATAGAGCTACTTCATTAAATATCGAAATCTTGTTGCTGTTCATGACGAGCTGGTTGTTAATTACTTATTCCACTTTTGCTATTACTTGCGACCAGACTTTTTGTTATCTAAGGGTTGTTAATTTGTTAACTTACACTTGGAGGAAACGTTTTCGTAGAAGTCGTAAGACGAAAACGTTTCCTCCAAGTGTAAGTTAACAAATTAACAACCTTTAGTTAATAAAAAGTCTGGTCGCAAGTAATATTAAAAGTGTAATAAGAGATACTTCTATTGAAATTTTTTTTTGATAGGAAAAAACTGGTAGATTGTATTAAGCCAATTGTTGGCAAGTATTTAGTGTTTGTGTATTAATGTGTGTGTCTGTTTCCAGCCAGCCAGAAGGTGCCTGATGTGAACAGGAAGCCTAAAGCAGCCCTGCAAATGGTGAGTCAAACTTTATCCAATTCGTTAATTGTCTGATAAGGGTCAATACATTCACGTAATAATTTTTTTTGTTGTTTTTAGCAAAGTCGGGCCACAATAGAATGGGCTTCCTCCGGGGGGATTTCATATTTTTAGTGTCAGAAAAATGTACTTCTTGTTAATAAGGTACGCGATATTAAATACGAGGTTTTTTAATGAACTCTCATAAAATGTATGGTGCAGTACATTATGGTATATCTTGGAATTTTGAAAATTCTACCTTAGGAAGAATCTCATCTAGGAGTTACATGGAACTACATTTTTAAAAATTTTTAAACTTTTTAGAAAATTTTTAAAATTTTATCAGAAAATTTAGACTACTGAGTAAATTTAGACTTTATATGTTAATATGAATCTGTTGCCGGACCGTACAGAACAACCCGGAGGACCGCGCGTTTGGACAACCCTTCTATTAGGAGTACCTTTCAGACTCCTCTTCTCTACCCGGAAGGAAAAGGGAACCATGTTCTTGTCCAGAAGTGTAGAATGCTGCTCTGTTCAATAGGATTTCAGTAGATGCCTATAACCCTTCCATCTTTATAACCTCATCACCTTATACACTTTCTTGACCTGGATAGACAGTGGGTCTAACTCAGAAAGTCGGCCATGTTCCTGTCTAGGAGTATATCATGCTTCCCTGTCTAAGGAAGGTTTAAGGTCCCTGGAGGTTTTAATCTGATCTGTATAAATCAACGTCCTTTTACCATTCCTGCAACGTTTTCTTCTCTTTAAAATAAAAAGATGAAATACAGACAGTATTTATCTTTTTTGTTAAAGATGTCTGTTTGCATCATTTAACAACAATGCAAACATACACAACATTAACACATTAAATATTCTAATGTGCTAGTTAATAATAGTGATATCTTTGTTGGTGACTTCTGTAGACATCTATACGTCTTTATTTCTATGAGACTTGGATCTAGGGT
Source organism: Prosapia bicincta (assembly GCA_036971475.1). Classification (NCBI taxonomy): domain Eukaryota; kingdom Metazoa; phylum Arthropoda; class Insecta; order Hemiptera; family Cercopidae; genus Prosapia; species Prosapia bicincta. The sequence goes on from JBAIZL010000004.1 coordinate 68,314,144, forward strand.
GACCCCTTAGTATTTCTCTGTTACTGTTTCCTACTTCAAACACGATTACATTTAGCACGTGCACAAAGGCCCTACAGCTGCATGAAATAACAGCCAGTAAGCGCAATTGCATACCTTGTCTTGTATTCGATCAATGTCTTCAGGATGGTTAGTACGCAGTAATTTGGCGAAATTACAAGCAAAACGCTGCGACAAAGTGTACTGCCCTTTGTTCTAATCTTGAATCTAGATGTTGTATATCAGATCTTTATAAAATCAGGAAAACACTATATACATCTAAGAAAAATAACGATGCTATAATAACATTAAATTACCCATTACAAATTATTAAAAATAAATGTACGGTTATAAATTTAAAAAATAATAAGTTATGTTTTGATATGAACTTTATCCAACGAAGAATTATGCTGATTTAGAGTGTAAAAATGAGTATTTACATGAGACCGCACGTGAGGTATTAATGGGAGGTTGCAGCGTAGTGCTGGCCACATTGCCTTCCTTGATTCTCTATATGGCACAAGTAAGCCAGCTCTGCCCTGTCTCTCCTAAGCAATCGTAATACTATAAAAGGACTCATTGTAATTATCCCTAGGCCTGACTCCGAGCTGCACTCTTACTGCTGCCAGTCTCACGACATCCACAGCATAATGACTAAGCAACGATAACTGTCCTTAATCAGTCAGAATGGATATTTTATTTTTCCACTTCTGGCTTTGCAAGACAATGGCGGGAGACTGATCTAACTTAATGGAGTTTTAATTACACGTCAAGCGAAATATTAACGCTCGAAAAGTACTGCGCTCAAAGCATTTAGTCGTTGCCAGTTTTATTATTCTGTAGGTGGATGAGACCGTCTTATAATTAGTGAAGATATAATTAGTTTTAGATTAGGTTAGTTTTGGAGGCAAAAAGATAAGTATGAAATGCTGGAGGGAATATTCTGCAAGGGAAAAAGCTACAAGAATGTTAGAGTTGTAAATGCGGAGGGAATATTCTGCAAGGGAAAAAACTACAAGAATGTTAGAGTTGTAAATGCTGGAGGGAATATTCTGCAAGGGAAAAAGCTACAAGAATGTTAGAGTTGTAAATGCTGGAGGGAATATTCTGCAAGGGAAAAGCTACAAGAATGTTAGAGTTGTGAATGCTGGAGGGAATATTCTGCAAGGGAAAAGCTACAAGAATGTTATAGTTGTAAATACTGGAGGGAATTTTCTGCAAGGGAAAAGCTACAAGAATGTTAGAGTTGTGAATGCTGGAGGGAATATTCTGCAAGGGAAAAAGCTACAAGAATGTTAGAGTTGTAAATGCGGAGGGAATATTCTGCGAGGGAAAAAGCTACAAGAATGTTAGAGTTGTAAATGCTGGAGGGAATATTATGCAAGGGAAAAGCTACAAGAATGTTAGAGTTGTGAATGCTGGAGGGAATATTCTGCAAGGGAAAAAGCTACAAGAATGTTATAGTTGTAAATACTGGAGGGAATTTTTTGCAAGGGAAAAACTAAAAGAATGTTAGAGTTGTGAATGCTGGAGGGAATATTCTTCAAGCGAAAAAGCTACAAGAATGTTAGAGTTGTAAATGCTGGGGGGAATATTCTGCAAGGGAAAAGCTACAAGAATGTTAGAGTTGTAAATGCTGGAGGGAATATTCTGCAAGGGAAAAAGCTACAAGAATGTTAGAGTTGTGAATGCTGGAGGGAATATTCTGCAAGGGAAAAAGCTACAAGAATGTTATAGTTGTAAATACTGGAGGGAATTTTTTGCAAGGGAAAAGCTAAAAGAATGTTAGAGTTGTGAATGCTGGAGGGAATATTCTTCAAGCGAAAAAGCTACAAGAATGTTAGAGTTGTAAATGCTGGGGGGAATATTCTGCAAGGGAAAAAGCTACAAGAATGTTAGAGTTGTAAATGCTGGAGGGAATATTCTGCAAGGGAAAAAGCTACAAGAATGTTAGAGTTGTAAATGCGGAGGGAATATTCTGCAAGGGAAAAAGCTACAAGAATGTTAGAGTTGTAAATGCGGAGGGAATATTCTGCAAGGGAAAAAGCTACAAGAATGTTAGAGTTGTAAATAAGGAGGGAATATTCTGCAAGGGAGAAAGCTACAAGAATGTTAGAGTTGTAAATGCTGGAGGGAATATTCTGCATGGGAAAAAGCTACAAGAATGTTAGAGTTGTAAATGCGGAGGGAATATTCTGCAAGGGAAAGGCTACAAGAATGTTAGAGTTGTGAATGCTGGAGGGAATATTCTGCAAGGGAAAAAGCTACAAGAAATTTATAGTTGTAAATGCTGGAGGGAATTTTCTGCAAGGGAAAAGCTATAAGAATGTTAGAGTTGTGAATGCTGGAGGGAATATTCTGCAAGGGAAAAAGCTACAAGAATGTTAGAGTTGTAAATGCGAAGGGAATATTCTGCAAGGGAAAAAGCTACAAGAATGTTATAGTTGTAAATACTGGAGGGAATTTTCTGCAAGGGAAAAGCTACAAGAATGTTAGAGTTGTGAATGCTGGAGGGAATATTCTGCAAGGGAAAAAGCTACAAGAATGTTAGAGTTGTAAATGCGGAGGGAATATTCTGCGAGGGAAAAAGCTACAAGAATGTTAGAGTTGTAAATGCTGGAGGGAATATTCTGCAAGGGAAAAGCTACAAGAATGTTAGAGTTGTGAATGCTGGAGGGAATATTCTGCAAGGGAAAAAGCTACAAGAATGTTATAGTTGTAAATACTGGAGGGAATTTTTTGCAAGGGAAAAGCTAAAAGAATGTTAGAGTTGTGAATGCTGGAGGGAATATTCTTCAAGCGAAAAAGCTACAAGAATGTTAGAGTTGTAAATGCTGGGGGGAATATTCTGCAAGGGAAAAAGCTACAAGAATGTTAGAGTTGTAAATGCTGGAGGGAATATTCTGCAAGGGAAAAAGCTACAAGAATGTTAGAGTTGTAAATGCGGAGGGAATATTCTGCAAGGGAAAAAGCTACAAGAATGTTAGAGTTGTAAATGCGGAGGGAATATTCTGCAAGGGAAAAAGCTACAAGAATGTTAGAGTTGTAAATGCTGGATTGAATATTCTGCATGGGAAAAAGCTACAAGAATGTTAGAGTTGTAAATGTGGAGGGAATATTCTGCAAGGGAAAGGCTACAAGAATGTTAGAGTTGTGAATGCTGGAGGGAATATTCTGCAAGGGAAAAAGCTACAAGAAATTTATAGTTGTAAATGCTGGAGGGAATTTTCTGCAAGGGAAAAGCTATAAGAATGTTAGAGTTGTGAATGCTGGAGGGAATATTCTGCAAGGGAAAAAGCTACAAGAATGTTAGAGTTGTAAATGCGAAGGGAATATTCTGCAAGGGAAAAAGCTACAAGAATGTTAGAGTTGTAAATGCTGGAGGGAATATTCTGCAAGGGAAAAAGCTACAAGAATGTTAGAGTTGTGAATGCTGGAGGGAATATTCTGCAAGGGAAAAAGCTACAAGAATGTTATAGTTGTGAATGCTGGAGGGAATATTCTGCAAGGGAAAAAGCTACAAGAAGGTTAGAGTTTTAAATGCGGAGGGAATATTCTGCAAGGGAAAAAGCTACAAGAATGTTAGAGTTGTAAATGCTGGAGTGGATATTCTGCAAGGGAAAAAGCTACAATAATGTTAGAGTTGTGAATGCTGGAGGGAATATTCTGCAAGGGAAAAAGCTACAAGAATGTTAGAGTTGTAAATGCTGGAGGGTATATTCTGCAAGGGAAAAAGCTACAAGAATGTTAGAGTTGTAAATGCTGGAGGGAATATTCTGCAAGGGAAAAAGCTACAAGAATGTTAGAGTTGTGAATGCTGGAGGAAATATTCTGCAAGGGAAAAAGCTACAAGAATGTTAGAGTTGTAAATGCTGGAGGGAATTTTCTGCAAGGGAAAAGCTACAAGAATGTTAGAGTTGTAAATGCTGGAGGGAATATTCGGCAAAGGAAAAGGCTACTAGAGTAATAGAGTTGTAAATGTTGGGGATTATACAGGGTATCAGGTGAAAGAGAGATGAAAGTATAATTAAGGTAGGTTTTGGAATCGATTAGGCGAAGAACTGGCAAAAATTGAGAGTTCTTGTGGTTCATATGACTGTAAGGTATTACTCTTCTCTTTAAGAATTGGGATGTCCATCGGTGGATATTCAAATATTGTGATTTCTTTTTAGGAGAGAGGAGACGATGTTTCCAGATAGAGGCAGAAATTCTCAGCTCGTTGTTTTACTAGGCGATGGGTTATAAAACTTTTTTAATATTTTACTTGATAAAACCACTGCACAAATATTGTTTGTCGTTAAACAGGCTTATATGTTAGGTAAAATGTCGACAACTTAAGAAATCTTTTTATTTTTTGTGAATAAGGGAAATGCATTGACAAGATTACGGGTGAGTAATTCATATTCACAGGATGAATAAAGAGAAAAAGGTGGGGACATTGGCGGGTTTTGTGTATGGTGGGTTGTGGCATGTTTCAAAGTGGAGACTAGATGTAGAAATGAATTTAAATTTAAAGAAGTGACCTGTGAAGAGAAGAACACGGGGAACGAATATTAACAGTAAAAAAAATAAATAACTGCTATAGAAAAACATTAGGTGTGCAATTAAAGTCAAGGCAAGCCAGCAGTATAAAATTAATTATCGAGTATAAAGAAATATCGAATATGTGTGTGTGTGTGTGTGTGTGTGTGTGTGTGTGTGTGTGTGTGTGTGTGTGTGTTTGTGTGTGTGTGTGTGTGTCTGTGTGTGTGTGTGTGTATGTGTGTGTGTGTGTGTGTGTGTGTGTGTGTGTGTGTGTGTGTAAGTGTGAATGTGTGTGTGTGTGTGTGTGTTGATATGTACTCCTTCACGAATTGAAAAATAAGATGAGTAGTTAATATAGGGGGAGTACAATGTACACTTTACAGTGCATAAAATCGCAGTTCCAATGTTTTGGTAGAATCTCATCTAGCAATAACGAAGTGAACCCTACAAAAGCTTATTCAGTCTTCACTGCATTAAACTATAGGTACAAAGTTTGCGATTACGTTAGGTTTAGTTATAAAATAGTTTCTTAACGTTAGCTGACTGGTTGATGAGTGGAGTAAGTGGAGTTTAACTTGTCGCAGTAATGCTATGCCCCTATTGTACGTGATGTGTTCAGGTCATACATTCAAGATGATGGCCATTCCTGGTAGTATTCCTGTAGTAGTATTCCTGGAACAATTTTCCTGGAGTAGTATTCCTGGAGTAGTAATTCTGGAGTAGTATTCCTTTAGTAGTATTCGTGGAGTAGTATTCCTATAGTAGTATTTCTGGATCAGTATTCCTGGAGTAATATTACTTGAGTGGTATTCCTGGAGTAGTATTGCTGGAGTAGTATTCCTGGAGCAGTATTCCTAGAGTGGTATTCCTGGAGTAGTGTTCCTAGAGTGGTGTTCCTGGAGTAGTATTCGTGGAGTAGTGTTCCTGGATTCGTATTCCTGGAGTAGTATTCCGGGAGTAGTATTCGTGGAGTAGTGTTCCTGGATTCGTATTCCTGGAGTAGTATTCCGGGAGTAGTATTCCTGAAGTAGTATTCGTGGAGTAGTATTCCTGGATCAGTATTCCTGGAGTAGTATTCCTAGAGTAGTATTCCTGGAGTAGAATTCCTGTAGTAGTATTCCTGGATTAGTATTCCTGTAGTAGTATTCCTAGAGTAGTATTCCTGGAGTAGTATTCGTGGAGTAGTATTCCTAGAGTGGTATTTCTAGAGGTGGTGATTTTATATTTTTCAAAATATTTTGGAATGTTAGTGTCATGTTTTATTACTTCTCTCACAGTCCCCAGTACTTTCTACAAGACAAAGGAGATTTATTGCTCTACATTTACGTAGGGATACCCTTTGAATGCTGCTTATAGTATCGTACAGTGTCTCATTAATTTGCACTTGTTACGTCACGAGAGCTTCCCAACAGCCCTTAAGTCGGAACTTCGCACTTACCACAGCTTTACGTAAGCCACACTAACATGACCGGTATTTCCTAATCAATAATTCAATTTGATTGGTCGAGTTATTCAGATTCCAACCAGTGAAGCTGGCTATGCTATGCATCACCTTGTTCTGAATAAATAAACATCTGGGAGATATATGGCAGCCGATCGGAGAGAATATTAAACACACCTGTCGGTGGAATGGTCACGTCGGCACGCCAAGTGCTAATAATAACAACAATTGTAGCATATTTCGCTTTAGTTGAGGAATAACACACACTTCTTTAGAAAAAGTGTTTTTTGTTTGAGCATTAGATTATTAAAAATTCGGGTGAGTATGTTTTCCTTTACCGGTTTTGCTCAAATTATGTTCAAGTTAACGCGTTGATTGTATTGTTTTATGCTTAAAAGTTCAAAAAATATGATGAACAAATAAGGTGTCTGAAGTAAGTTACAACATTTTTCAGATATCGTCGCATTTATTATTATTTAAATTTCTCTGGCTATTGGCGTTACCATATTCTTTTGTCCTTCCCCCTAAGGAGCTACTAGCAACACACTCGACACACGTAGGCTACTCATATACATCAGGTCTGGACTGTTTAAAATAATAATAGTGGGTAAAACCATGGTGTAAAAACCAAAAATATCTCTTTCACACTTTTAAAAAGAGTGTACTTTTATGTAAACAATTTTCAAAACTGAATAATTACAACTGACGTGCAAACTGAATATTTTTCACAATTTGTAGACATTTTGTCTGAAGTTTACAACGTTATTGGAAAAATGCTAATTTTAGCTGACAGTTTGTACAAAATTAATGTGCCTGTCAAGGTCTAATAAGCTATCCGATAGGTCAAACATAATAAATGTTTACGCTCTTCCATAAAAGCAAAAGTAATAAGGTTTATTGAATCCAACGACACTTAGCAGCGAAACAATGAATTAAGTATTTTAATTTTTTAATATGTTGTTTTATAATAACTTTATAAATAAAATCCTTTTTCTACCTGATGCTAACACGTCCTTTTGTGACGTATGCTATCCTTTTCTGATGCCCAATTTGCACTAGGACGTCCAAGAAACCGTTCGAATTCTTCCAGTCGAAATGTCTGAGAACCATGTCCCAATCTCCCTGGTTCATCTTCCATATCGTCATTCGAAACTCTTTCAAGGTCCCTATCCTTGTGGAACTCATCCGTTTCCTTTAGGCCAAAGTCTTCGGCAAACCTAAATTTCAGCCTATCCACACATCCAGGCTCTCAGTTATTCGACTGAGGCCTCGACCATCTTTAGGCAACGGTCCAAGGTACTACTGAAACATCCATAACTCATGCAATCTACGCCCTTTTCTTTATTTCTTGTACCTTCATCATAAACTAGCTAGGTTGTACCATCAATTTCCTTTTAACTAGTTCTTAGGCAAGATTTAAGTTCATTGTAATCTTCAGTCACATGCATTCTAATTTTATGTCGCCTTATGTGTAAGTTCTTTCTATTTAGATATGTCCTCGTAAAATTAATAAACCTTATCCAAATGAATGTTTTCCACTTCGGAAAGCCCTCCTGAATCTAAGTCCAATTCCAAAAATCCTCGAATCATACCCTCAGCCACTGTCACGTTACAGACTCACGCACCAAACCGCTCCGACTGACCGATTGAATAAGAAACTTCTGTATGAACTTGTTTTGTTGACTCATTCTTTCCCGCCTTTTATTTTGGAATAGGTTTTCTAGGAAAGTATTAAGAGTATTAAGTATTAACACAAAACATCGCCCGATATGTTTCCGGGTGACTTTTCCAGCAACCATTAGCTATTAACAAATCTCTGCACGGGGAGTACACATTTTGCGGTTTCGTAGACAGGTTTCTGCGAAACGACACAACAATAGTTCCTGCGATATGATTCAGTACTGGTCGCGTACTATGACGTCATCAAGGCACAACACGTGCTCTGTCATTCTGCAGCCATTGTGTTGCGCGCAGCTCTGCTGGACACATCGAACTACGTAAGTAGCATTTAAACTTTTATATTTTGTTTAATATCCGCAGCGCCACATGTTTCAGTGCCTTCTGTATTTACGCTTTGTACAGTTTAGATATTATCATAACAAAGTGTCAGCAGGTGTCAGTTTCGATTCGCAATTAAAACAAACTTTTACTGTCACTAATTTAATAATTATTATTCTTTTAAAGTTTTAATTGTTAATTAATTTTAAAGCTTTAGAACTTTCAATCGTTATTAAAATAATAGTAATAATAGTATTTTTATTTATTAATATAAATTAATTAACTAAAATAGTTTTACAGTTGTGTAACTTAACTTATTATGATATAATTGAGTTTACTTTATTATTATTTCATGATTTTAAAAACGTTTTTTGTATAGTTTCAAAGCAAAAATTAAATTATAAAACGTATTTTATGGTTTTCGTGATGTGAACTATTTAGTATATTACAGATATTTTGTATAACAAAGAATGTTTATATTTTGTTTCTTCCATAATTTGAGGGTGTATTTGAAGCGACGTTGTAGACATCATATATATATAAATATATATATATATATATATATATTTATATATATTTTACAAAATATTTTCTATTTCATTCATAAATAAGACCCAATAAATGGATTGGTCGGTTTAAAGCTAAATTTGTTTAAATTTTTTTGTCTAACGTTTAGGCTTATAATGGTTTATTATTTATAAGAATATTTATATAACTTACTTATATGACCACACGAATAAGAATTTAATAAAATTTTCTCCCATTTTTGTGTTGTGTTATTGGTTGTTGGTGATTAAATTAATAGATTTGGGCATTGTTTAACGATAAGAAATCTATATCATAAGATGTTTTAGGGGGTTAGTCCTTACCAACATTCCTGTGATTCAAGTGCCAAAATAGCATAACATATGACTTCCCGAAATCAGTTTACGTTTTAAAAATTCCATCAGGTTTCACTCTAGGACACTCCGTGCTCTGTCCTCCCATAGCACGCTCCTTGCTACGCTCCTGCAACCAACCATACACACAACACACACACACACACACACACACACACACACACACACACACACACACACATACACACACACACGCACGCACGTACGCACGCACTCACACAAACACATACACACACACACACACACACACACACACACACACACACACACACACACACACACACACACACACACACACACACACACATACACACACACACACGCACGCACGCACGTACGCACGCACTCACACAAACACATACACAAATACACACACACCATATATATATATATATATATATATATATATAACACTAGCTTATTTATTAGAGATATATCACTTCCTGCAATATTAGAGAGGAGTGTTAAACAAACTCGTTATAAAAAATTCTTTTTAAATTGTATCATTTCTATAAGCATAACTTTTTTAGTTGATTTTAAAAAAATTCAAAATGTAGTTATAATTATATTTATTTAAGTGCTTCTGTATAATTATGGTTACTGAAAAACAATTATATCCACTACCAACAATATATATATATATATATATATATATATATATATATATATATATATATATATGTATGTATGTATGTAATTATTCGCCATCATAGGTTACTAAATAAATTTCAGTCAGTATTTCTGTGGTTTAGGCGTACAAATCATAGCTTAATTCATATCTTTCTAAAGCAAAACATTTTAACCTAACTCTCTATCTATTTCGTTCAAGTACTAGGTAACACACTAGAAATAGAATTTATTTTGATTCTATTAAAATAGTGTAGTAAGATTTGTTTTATTAACTAATATATTTATCAACATGGAAATTAAAGAAGTTTTTAATTTAATAGTATTTTAACCTAATAATGTACAACAAATGAAACAGGTCTAAAGCTGTTATGCAAACTAAACTAAACACTTATACAAATTATTTTATGATATAATATTTTCAACCACTACATATGTTTTACACTTATTAAAGAAGGAAGATATTTACACTTGGGACCATGTACAGACGGGGGTGTCAAGGGTTATACAAACATATGCAAATCAAAGAAGTACTTTACCACTTTGACAAGTTTTAAATGTTGGCTGCAGAAAAGAAACAAGCGAATTATATGAAACAGAAAAGAATTAATTAACTTTTCGATTTTGATTCTATCTTTAATAACACTTTCACACTAACGGAAATTCACAGTTAATATCTAAAATTTTAATGGGGGGGATGAATTTGCTTTTCTTGCAAATTTAATAATAATTGGTTCCAAATTTGATAAATATATACTTAAGTCGTTTCTACAGCAAACTTGTTTCTGTATTTGTTTTTGAAGTATGTTGAGCTTTGAAATCACGTTTCGCAAAAATACGTCTGGTTAAATCAAATTCGGAACCTCACAAGTATGGATTCATCAGAATGGTCGAAACAGATATAAAGAGAGTTACTCGTGCAAACGTTTTCAAGGTTTGGATTACACACAAGTAACTGTTTCTTTTTGAATCCAGTCAAACTGCACCTGGATGCAGTATGTCACGAATTCGATCCATACTTTCGTCTGCGGGTGGAAAATATTGCATATGCAAGTCTTCAAAAGACTCAAATTATTTTCTTTTTGTCTAACACGTCCTCTACATACTTTTTGCGTACCTCAAAAGTGTGCTTGTACGACAGTTCGAGAAACATTACTTTATGGAATTATATAACAAACCTCTACTTTAAATCTATATTGTTGTGTGTCACATTGGTGGATATTTTACTGGAACTTAAGTAAAAGTTATTATTAATGTGCCACACATTGAATTAACACTATCAATTTAAATCATTGAACTATGTTTCATAATTTACGATTTTAAAATAGAAAATTCTATAGGGCCTTCCCTTGAAATTATTTGGGCCCCAGCTGTCATAGAAAACCAAAACTATTCTAGTTTTATTATGGTTATATATATATATATACATATATATATATATATATATATATATATATATATATATATATATATATATATAATTTACTGTTGCCGTAATTAAACAGAAATATATCAAAGCAGATGTGGCCTGAGCCCTGATCTTGGAATGCGCAATGTCATTCAGAGAAATAGATACGGTGAGTAGTAGACATTTTCTTCTATAGAAGTAAGCTATACGCCCCCTCATCAACTGACCAGCTGCCCCCCTGGAGTGACTGTTGTACCCTCAAGTGTCGGTCAGGTAAAAATATTCTCAATTAAGAAAAGTGAATGTCTGTTAAATAATTCATATGCATCGATAATGAATTTATTATATAAAATTGTTTTTAAATCTTTTTGTTGTATGGGTGATATTGGTAAAATATGTAGTAGACATACGTTGGAAGTAATATCTAACTTACGAGTATGTGCTCGTGACGAAATATTATTAAGTTCCTAAGTAAGTAACTGGAATCAATCTTTTTTCTCTCTACGTTTCGAGAATGTAAATTAATAATTCCAGGAGGTGTTAAATAATTTTCCAGGAGGTGTTAAAAATGGGTTTAAAAAAGTATTTGTAAAGGTACCCCCCTCGTTCATAAAGCAAGAGCCTGGACGTGATAAGCCTGGCCTTAGCATCCGGAAACATAGCTAAGGATTCTATATACCTTCGTAAAGTATAACCCCTCAAGGGGGGGGGCCGTTGGATGAGCAAGTCTGCTTCAGGAAGGAGACTGTCTATGCGAGCCATAACCAAGGAATCATTGTATTCTCTTCTTAGTCTCATTTCCTTACAGTTCTACCTACACGGGGAAGACACTTTGCTACGGTGAAAGTTTTATCTCCTTACACTATATATATATATATATATATTAAATATGGTGATATGTTTTCTTGTAATATAGTTAATAAATTAAAAATATTTCAAAAACAAGAATACTTTTAATGAATATATTTATTCATAGCTTTTCGTCGATAAAATAAAAATAAAAGAGAAAAATATAATATATCAAATTGCTTTAGAAAATGGATATAAGAGAAAAACTATAGATAAATTAAATAATATTATAATAAGAAAACAGAAACTCCAAAATAACTTTGTACATAATAAGAGAGAAAATATTTGGACAACTTTTACATTCACTGGTAACGAAATAAATAAAATTACAAGATTATTTAAAGAAACAAATTTACAAATTACATATAAAACTGATAATAATATTAAAAATTTGTTATAGCAAAACAAATTGCTATAATTTATTTAACAATTTGTAAAATTTGTTATAAACAATAACAAAAATCAAAATAATATGCACGAAAGAAATGGAGTATATAATATAAAATGTCAAACTTGTAATACATTATATGTAGGATAAACAAAAAAGAAATTAAAAGAAAGATACAAAGAACATTTAAACGCTTATATCAAACCAAACATATACAAATCAAATTTAGCTACGCATTGTATTAATAATGGACACGAGTTCCCGGAAATAGAAAATATGAAATTAATAAAAGAATTAAATAAAGGATTAAAAATGAATATATTTGAAACATTGGAAATTTATAAGCATAAAGGTAAGAACAAATTAATTAATGAACAAATTCAAGTGAGAACAAGGATATTTTTAATTTATTATATATATATATATATATATATATATATATATATATATATATATATATTTAAGATCAAATAATATACACAAATACAGGAATATTTAATTTATTGAATAATAAACTCAAAGCTCTTCGTTGGTTTACATTACCAACATCCTCAGGAGTTACAATAATAAGAATGATAAACCTTTTATCATTCTTATTATTGTAACTCCTGAGGATGTTGGTAATGTAAACCAACGAAGAGCTTTGAGTTTATTATTCAATAAATTAAATATTCCTGTATTTGTGTTTACTATTTGATCTTAAAAATATTCTAACAGGAAAACACATTTGATATTCTATATATATATATATATATATATATATATATATATATATATATATATATATATATATATATATATATATATATAGCCTACTCCATTAGCATGTTCTAGTTCATTGCATTAGTGGAATATTGCAAATTACTTTTTACAAAACGGAGATTATCTGAAAAGTAACAACACAATATTATACTAAAATCTATAAAATATTATACTCAGTACAGTGCTTTTATTTCTTTAAAAGCACGAGCAATTCTTTTTGTCTACGTGTCTCTTCCTTGAGGAGATAGCGCGTTTTTAAATTACTGTTGCCTGATTAAGGACAGATAGTAGATAGGAACCGAGTTTATTTGTTTTATTACCTTTATACTTACGAGAAGCAAATTGGAATGTCTATTTCATGAAAGGCGAATCCTCTAAACTACTCTTAATATGTCTTGGACAATTTGAACAGTAAGTTTGTAAAGAAAACTTGATTGGAATTATCTTCACGGTGGATCAATATTCGTAATGTTTATCTCTGGGGCACATCACCTTTGGTAGTTCTGTGCATTGTGTTTGTGCGTTGTACAAACATGTACCTGGATATTTTTTATTCTTTGATTTATACCTGATCAATGATTGTGATTCTAAGAGATAAATAGATATATAGATAGGTAGATAGAGAGAGAGAAAATTCGTGTGCGTCCACGTGTGTGTGTGTGTGTGTGTGTGTGTGTGTGTGTGTGTGTGTGTGTGTGTATGTGTGTGTGTGTGTGTGTGTGTGTGTGTGTGTGTGTGTGTGTGTGTGTGTGTGTGTGTGTGTGTGTGTGTGTGTGTGTGTGTGTGTGTGTGTGTATGTGTGTGAGTGTGTGTGAGTGTATGTGTGTGTGTGTGTGTGTGTGTGTGTGTGTGTGTGTGTGTGTGTGTGTGTGTGTGTGTGTGTGTGTGTGTGTGTGTGTGTGTGTGTGTGTGTGTGTGTGTGTGTGTGTGTGTGTGTGTGTGTGTGTGTGTGTGTGAGTGAGTGAGTGTGTGTGTGTGTGTGTGTGTGTGTGTGTGTGTGTGTGTGTGTGTGTGTGTGCGTCTCTTACATTACAAATAATAAGGAATTAATTATTATCTCCTTGCCAGGTAATATTACCTTAATTATATATTTTTATTAAATCCTTATTTTTTTAACTCTAGTATTTTGGTGTAATCACGTGTTAGATTACATTTTATCTGCAATTGTCCATTAAGAGATTCATTTTGAATTTTATGTGTTTATAATATTATTACTTGTTTGTTTACTGTTTCATTTGTATAACATTTGTGTAAGGTAAAATTATACTAATGTGTATAATACGATAGCAAACCCGTTACTACGACATTCCTTATTATCTATATTAATAAAATAGTAAATAATTATAACAGGAAGGTTGTAATAATATTATATTCAATATAAACGCATATATATATATATATATATATATATATATATATATATATATATATATATAGCGTTTCCATTTAGTAAAGTTGTCTTAATTTTAAGTTTTATTTGAAGCATTTTCTATCATGGGAGGCCCCTAAAGTAACACTTATTACTACAAATTGCTATGCTTACTGAAACTCTATGAAACTAAACCCTTGAGCGCTGCAAGGGGAGGGGGTGATTTATCCTAGCGTTAGCTACACAAAACAGACGTCCATTTGTACACAAAGACACAGTGTGGTCTATTAGCGAGACGTGATTCGGTGATTGCCGTCAGACGCAGCCTCGCCGCATTGTTTAGGGGCCACATCTACCGAAACGCGATCGAAATCCTTGGCGATTTGAAATTTACAGATGGAAATGTATTTAAACGTTACAGCGTCAAACAATGGAAATTGGTCGAACGTAATAGGATAAAACGTTAAGATCGCCGAAGAATAACATTTATTCAGGTCATTGACCCTACGTACTATAAATAAATAAGATCAAAAAACCTTGTTAATAAAACATATCTCTAATTTAGCTTCATCTATGTGTTCTCACAGGCCTAGTAACAAATTATATAGTGCAGTAAAATGATTTTGTCACAGATGCATTTTACGCTGTATTCATGGGTGGTCATGAATAAAGTTCTTGAAAATGTATCATATGATATCAAAATAAGCGGTATCACAATCAGCAAGCGGGTTATATGCTGATAACAGTAATTGTATCCGAAACCTTCCATTATATACAATTTTTCGTCAATAATTTGTCATTTATAAATATGATTATCCCTAAATACAAACAATTAAAATATTATTTTTAACACAAAAACGGCAATGAATATAGTTAGCGTGTGTATTTTACTGTAAAAGTCTATATTTCTTATGGTTTACAATAAAACCTAAGATTTACCTACTTAATGGCAAAAGTTTGAACTCATCTGTAATCATCGTTCATCGTTCCTTTCCTCCTTTTATCGTCATACACTCGGTAAATCTTACGTTTTGCCACAGAGTCACAGTAAATGTTGACAAATAGGTACAGTATAATGACACATCCTAACCATACCTTGGTTACAAAGTACAAAATAATAAGATAAATGTTGATTCAGTTTTCTTCTAAGGTAATGATTAATACTGTATTTATTGACTCATTGTTTAATTCCCCAAACCATCATTTACCAACCAGTATCTTTAGGACCTTAAGGTTAATAGGCAAATCCTCACTCACTCTACCACTTGAACCACCAAAAATAGGAAAACAGACTAGTTACGAGAAACCACACAACAGTCACATGTTGAAGGAAACGTATGAAAGTCAGAGTTACGGTCTGGGTTGACATCTCCCCTAACGTACTTCCTCAATAATAAAAAATAAGTTCTGCTATAGGCAAGTGTGACATATAATAATAGTTCAAATGATTTAGTGTAAAACTAGTAGCTCAAGTAAATATGAAATAACACAATACAGCTATTATAGCTCGTACATTTATTTCTTCCTTACATAGATGTATTGTCATATAGTGTTAGGCTTTTGCTGGGCATACTCTCTTGTGTCTATCGTAGCAACAGTAATTATTTGTTTATAAATTCACGTCTATAGTTGATAACTAGATAGATTTTATAACGACTATTTCTAGACAAATATTAATCTCTACATATGCTTAATAGAGCTTATGCTTAGTATACATATGCTTAATACAGCTTATATTTTGTATACATATACCTAATAGAGCTTATGGTTAGTATACATATGCTTAATAGAGCTTATGGTTAGTATACATATACTTAATAGAGCTTATGGTTAGTATACATATGCTTAATAGAGCTAACGCTTAGCATGCATATGCTTAATAGATCTTATGGTTAGTATACATATACTTAATAGAGCTTATGGTTAGTATACATATGCTTAATAGAGCTAACGCTTAGCATGCATATGCTTAATAGAGCTTATGGTTAGCATACATATGCTTAATAGAGCTAACGCTTAGCATGCATATACTTAATAGAGCTTATGGTTAGCATACATATGCTTAATAGAGCTAACGCTTAGCATGCATATGCTTAATAGAGCTTATGGTTAGTATACATATGCTTAATAGAGCTAACGCTTAGCATGCATATGCTTAATAGAGCTTATGGTTAGTATACATATACTTAATAGAGCTTATGGTTAGTATACATATGCTTAATAGAGCTTACGCTTAGTATACATATGCTTAATAGAGCTTATGCTTTGTATACATATGCCTAATAGAGATTATGCTTAGTATGCATATGCTTAGTATACATATGCCTAATAAAGTCTGTGCTTAGTATGCATATGCTTAATACAGCTTATTCTTAGTATACATATGCATAATAGAGCTTATTCTTAGTATACATATGCTTAATACAGCTTATGCCTAGTATACATATGCTTAATACAGCTTATGCTTAGTATACATATGCTTAATACAGCTTATGCTTAGTATACATATGCTTAATACAGCTTATGCTTAGTATACATATGCTACCACTACGGTATCATCATCAGGAGCCCAATATTAAATAACCGTATACGAGTAAATTCACAAATCATTGTACTCGATTCAAAACAACCCAGTAAATAGATTAATATTTAACGAAAGTGAAACTTTTCAGTGTAGTATATTAAGTCAGCACCCATAGGCAGTTTTTGTTAACTAATCGTATATCATGCAGACATTTTAAGATGTGTTCACATTTGTTACACTAAAATCTTTTACTTTTGTTTTGCTATTCATTAATTATTGTGATATTGTCGTTGTTTGGAATTGTAAAATTGTATAATGATTTGTGATTTTATATGGTTATTTATTAATAGGCTTCTGAGGAAGATAACATAGTGGTATCGAAACGTTAAACATATGTATTTAGGACTATCTGACGTTCAAGGTTTTGCCCATTTTTGAACGTTATAAAACCTATTCAACAGTAATTCTATTCTTCAAGATGTAAAATTAATAATATCTTGTAAAGAATTCTCTTCCGTTATAATACGTATAAATAAATACTCAATGCCGTCGGGAATAGCGATTTATAACTTATAATGAGATATCAAATATATGTAATAAATACACTTTGTAACGATTTTAAGTGTAAAGTTCAAACTGAAAAGGAAATTTTCACAAAATTGAAACATTAATTTGTTGTAGTTATTTGTTATTTTATTTGAGGGGGAGACAAATAGAAATATAAGTATTTAAATTTAATTATAGGCCTATGTTTTTTTGAAAACACATTATTAACTCGTCTAAGGTTTATTAGTATATTGGAATTTCTATTCCGTTGTCCGAGAGAACACAGAATATCTGGTAAGTTTGACATATTTTTTTAATGGTGTGATTTAAAGCTGTTGACGGACTTCTTCGAAAAAAATGTAAACCTCCAACATAAATTATCGAGTAGGGCACATTATTATAATCTTGTATGTAACCGTGATGTTCAACGAACAAGTGGCAACATTCCCATTAATTAAATTTACTATTAGGGCGTCAATAAAATGATAATCTTAAAACAAGTAATATGTTAAAAATCAATTCTTACCTATATCAACAATGATAAATTTCATTTTAGTTTCTTTTTATTCTAGAATTACAATTAACTAATATTTTTATTTAATGTCTGTTAATAACTGTTAATGTTTTATATAGGCTAATAACAGATCACACACAATTTTGACTTTTTAAACACTCAACGTTCAACTAAAACTGAGCTCTTGAAAAGGAATTTCAGAAAGAAATTCGAAACGTCGATTGTTTAAAAAAGCAAAATTGTCTGTGATTGATCTGTCATTAGCCTGTATAAAATTACAATTAATATAAATATGTATATACATATGTCGGAATAGCAATATTAAGTGGCAAAATAGAAAGTGAATTTCCTTGCAATTTGCCATTTCCGTTTCTATGTAGGTGTTGAACTATTATTTTTGCTTGTTACTATTTTGCGAGTTTTCGTTGCTTGCTTTGTGTTGTAGTTTCTTTTCGCTTTCCTTTCGTATTGTCAGTTTGTGAAGCAAGGTTCGATACCGTTAATTCAGTTTGTTTGTTTATTTTATTCTTTTCATTCTTTTTTAATCCTAGAGCATTATGTAGGATATTGTATGTTAACCATGGCAACAATTTAAGGTTGTGAAATTGAGGTTTCAACAAGAACCAGATGGGAGCAAAAGAAAAACGCATATAAATCTTTGAAAAAGCTACCGTAAATATGCTTGATGCCAAAGCGCTAGATTTTGAACACGAAAATACTCAGTTCAAGCCGACTAGACTCTCCAAATTTTTATAATTTAATTATTGAATAATTATTTAGTTTTGAATATTTGATAAAACGTATTAACATCCTTTGTCATCCACTATAGGTTAAAAGAAATGTATTTGAACTTGAATGGATGAATGAAAACGTATTCCATTAACGATTGAAAATTTGATATAAATTAGAAGTGTGAGCTAATAGAAAGAACATGAAATAACAACTAATTTAATTACACAAAATTATGTCCAACTGTTTGATACAATACAAACTGATTTTTACATCTTAATACAAATTTACGGAAGAATTTAGTGTTATATAATTTTGTTAGTAATTTTATTATTAAATATACAGATGTTTTGCGGGTGCTTTAAATTGTATCGAGTGTCTGTAAATAATTGTTTCGTTGAATTAGTTCTACCGGTTGCTGCGAGGTAGCGCTCTTGTACGTCAATTCCCATAGCTTCACTAACAATTTATTTGTAATGTAATACCCCTCCTTATCCCTTAACATAAGATATCCTTGAACCCAGGGTTCTGGCATGATCCGTTACAGGGTTTCTTAATTGCCAGTTTCTTTCATTCCGCTCTTAGCGGAACACTTACCGTACTGTTTCATTTCACTATCTCCTGTTTTTCATGGAAAGAGCTTAATAGCTTATTACATGGGCAATCTATTCTGTTTCCATCACTCGCGGAAAGGATACTAAACAAATGCGCATGCGAGAAGGAGGCAGTTCGCTAAAGGATGCCTGTTACGAGAATAGCTGGGTGGGCTTTGGAGGCCCAAAGTAGAAAACCCCTAGACACTTTTGTAATGTTTTTGGTTATATTAAGTTTACTTTCATTGTCTCGTAAACGATGATTACCTCGTAAAATAAATATCTTTTCACGTTTTACTCTTCACGGCAATCTAAGATTTTTTAAAAGTTGTTTAGTTTTCAGTAATTTATCTGCAACTGTTATAAACTACGTATAAATAGAGTTCGTATAACGAGGTGATATATATATATTTTTATATTCGTATTCACGTTTCTGGAAAGTTAATCTATATATATATATATATATATATATATATATATATATATATATATAATTCGCTCTTTATGGACGAGATTTTGAAACCTCTAAAAACGTTTCACTACTAGTGACAGTAAATATAAATAAATGTACTTAACGGCGTATTTTCATGTCAAAACAAGCTGAACAAGGTTTTTAAGTTTACGTTTTAAAAAAAAATGTCGTGTAGCATGGCCCCCTCACGCTGCGGGATCTCGGAGGGTGTGAGCTACGCCACCGCAATTTGCATTCGCAGCACTTCAGGAATGGCAAGACATAAAAGCCCGGGCGCTCACTCTCGCTTGTTATTTACGTTCGCACACAGCCCACCGCACTTAGACCCGCTTGTTGTGAGCGAACAACACGTCCCGACTCTAGCTTTAACCGTTGTTTGTAAGAGTGCTATTGTCTCGCTTTCTATAAAATCTATTTCTGCGTGCGAATGGCTGTCTGTTTGTATTGCTGCCGTTTTAAACGCAATATTCACACATCACCTTTTACGTCAGTTTCGGAAACGAACAAGGAAACGGCCACAGAGAGTACAGAAATATCTACAGAGTAACTGTTTACAAGATTGGCCAACGCAAAACACCTGCACAGTGTGGGTTTGTCGTATCTGTGGTCGACAGAAGTTTACGACTGGATCGCTTTATTCTTGGAGCTATTTTATAATCCTTCGGTAGCGCAGAAGTGTATTTTACTTCAAAGCGATTCGAGTCTCTAAGTACGCAACTATAGTGATGATGTCAGATTTGGTAAACGTATAGGGAAGCAACAAAATTTTATGTTTTCGTGAATTTTGTAAACATATCATAAAATTCTATCTTTTAATTTTGATTAACTTCCTCCAACTGTCCGTAAACAAAATTTAGTGAAATTAAAATTAGAAAAGTATTTTGAATTCGGCATGATGGTAGGAATATTTAGCGTGGTGTTGCAACTTCGTCAATATATCAAAGTGTCACTTTATTTGAGCCGTTGCTTGCTTGCTGCCGTGCTGCTTATCAAAAACATTTTTGCATTTTTGATGTATGCAGTTAATTCGAAAAAGCATAGGAAAAGGGCTGTAAATTAATGTATATTTTGAATAGCTCTATACTGAACCCTGGTCTCGGATATATGGGTAAATAACGGTATGAGGTATGTAGGACTGCATATCAAAGTAAAGTATATCCCTTTGTGTAGAGAAAGGATAGATAAAGGTAGAACGGAATAAATATTGGACCTGTGATTGTGTATACACGTATAAAATATATTACACGTGTACTCTTATCCACAGATATATCTTATTACCATGGGAATATAGATTGTTCCTTTTAATGCTTGAAACTAGTAGGTCTTTCTCTTAATAGATGCTGATTGCGTAGTTAAATTTATATCTAATCTTCAAAGTTTCATTACACAAATGGAATAAATTTCTCCTTTTGTTCTGCACTATATATATATATATATATATATATATATATATATATATATATATATATATATATATATATATATATATATCACTTTCTAAAGTGATAAGTGTATGCAAGAAAACAGTGTTACATAACTACAAATACATATATATATATATATATATATATATATATATATAATAAATTTAAAATATTTCAAAAACAAGAATACTTTTAATGAATATATTTATTCTTATATATATATATATATATATATATATATATATATATATATATATATATATATATATATATATATACGAGTGTGTGTGTGTGTGTGTGTGTGTGTGTAGCTTAAGCTTTAATATATATAAACAAGAATCAGACTTGGTATACTTGTGAGTCGACTTTCGAGAGCTTATTACAAAGCTGTAATTTTCGAGCCTTAGAAGACTGCGGCTTCTTGTAGAAGTTCGGCGTGTAAGAATTCCGTTGGTACATTATAACGCCACTGTTCTTTTTTCCGTTTCATTACACCGAGTTGGTTTTGGTCCGTGTTGGGGTTAATTTTGTCCATTAACTTAATAACTATTAACTTATTTATAATAATTTTTACAAACACACACACACAACACACACACAAACACACACACACACACACACACACATATATATATATATATATATATATACGAGTGTGTGTGTGTGTGTGTGTGTGTGTGTGTGTGTGTGTGTGTAGCTTAAGCTTTAATATATATAAACAAGAATCAGACTTGGTATACTTGTGAGTCGACTTTCGAGAGCTTATTACAAAGCTGTAATTTTCGAGCCTTAGAAGACTGCGGCTTCTTGTAGAAGTTCGGCGTGTAAGAATTCCGTTGGTACATTATAACGCCACTGTTCTTTTTTCCGTTTCATTGCACCGAGTTGGTTTTGGTCCGTGTTGGGGTTAATTTTGTCCATTAACTTAATAACTATTAACTTATTTATAATAATTTTTACAAACACACACACACAACACACACACAAACACACACACACACACACACACACACACACATATATATATATATATATATGCTGAATAATTTAAAATTTAATGCTACAATGTTCAACGTAATGCTAGAGTCATATGACTTGCTCTGTTAAAAACTATTGCGCTCAGAGATAAAACTCTGGCCGGTTGTTAAATGTTTAAAAATTTTTAATTATGTTTGTAAAAATTGTTGAGTAAATGAGAGACAAAAAGAAATTTCGAGATCAGGATATGAATATAACTGGCATCGACCCTGCGGAATACAATAGGCGACAATGGAACGACAGTCCAACGCCCAAACAAGTACGTAAGTACAGCGCAGGTAGTATGGAAGAAGTTGCGTAGGGGTACACTAAACAATGCTTACAAAGGCTAGAGGTTGTGCCAGCCTACCTTGCAATAAAGAAGAAGATAAGGCTCAACGATTAAATATCCCGTGATATAAGAAAGTTGCTAAGGATGAGGCCGGCTTTAACTCTATTTGTGCTTTATGCCATCACGATAGTTAATATAATATTTAATGGCCGTTGTTTATTACGTACTTTTCATTGGAGCTTGCGGAAGATGTCCGTTGCATACGGAACATGTTAGATTCAATGAAGATACGTTTCCGGTACGAACGCTTGAGTGAAGTTAAGCACTAACTATTGTTTTCGTATTCTATTTCTCAAACAACGAACCATTCATTAACTTCGCAACTGTAAGCCAATAAGCATTCAGCTCTCAAGGCTACGTTTAATTATGTAGTGTTTATGTTAGCCACTTCCCGTTGGGGTAATTATCTGCCTACAAGGTAGCCTAAACTTCTCGGCGCTTGTATCGAGAAGGAACAGTACGATTGTTTGGTTTATTGTAAGTTAATTTGTGTAGAGTAGTAACTCGATGATTCGTTGTTATAAAAGGAAAACGTCACCTAAAGGACCTTATGTTCTTAAACAGTCAAGAGAAACGAAATACAACAGGTGAAGATCAAAAGGCGGAAAGAGTCACCTAAACGGTCAATGTTCTTAACAGTGGGTCAAGGGAGTTCAAATAGGAGAGGAGAACATCAAAAGTCTGGAAGAGTCACCTAAACGGCCAATGTTCTTAAACAGGGGTTCAAGGGAGTTCAAATAGGAGAGGAGAACATCAAAAGTCTGGAAGAGTCACCTAAACGGCCAATGTTCTTAAACAGGGGTTCAAGGGAGTTCAAATAGAAGAGGAGAACATCAAAAGTCTGGAAGAGTCACCTAAACGGCCAATGTTCTTAAACAGGGGTTCAAGGGAGTTCAAATAGGAGAGGAGAACATCAAAAGGCGGGAAGGGTTACCTAAACGGCCAATGCTCTTAAACAGGGGGTCAAGGGAGTTCAAATAGGAGCGGAGAACATCAAAAGTCTGGAAGAGTCACCTAAACGGCCAATGTTCTTAAACAGGAGTTCAAGGGAGTTCAAATAGGAGAGGAGAACATCAAAAGGCGGGAAGAGTCACCTAAACGGCCAATGTTCTTAAACAGGGGTTCAAGGGAGTTCAAATAGGAGAGGAGAACATCAAAAGGCGGGAAGAGTCAGCTAAACAACCAATGTTCTTAAACAGGGAGTCAAGGGAGTTCAAATAGGACAGTTGAAGATCAAAAGGCGAAAACCGTCACGTAGAGGTCAATGGTCCTAAACAGTGAGTCAAGGGACACCAAGTAGGCAAGATGAACATGAGAAGGAGAGAGCGTTTCGCGGAAGGTCAATGTTCGGTCAAGGAAAGACATATAACTTAACACAGACTAACTGGAGGTAGACCAAGTGAAGAAATCTACAGATCTGTCTAGCGTCTACACGTGTAGTCACAAGCACTCGATGAGGTATATGTGAATTATTTCTAACCGCGTAGTCAAGAACTTGGGTAGCATAAAATAAAGTTAACAGGAAGACTAACGGCATGTGGAGTATAGTTTGCAAAAGGTGAATACACGCATGTCCCTTTACATGATAGATACTACAATATATACGACTTCTTGCTATGCGTGTTTTGATATTCGTTTAACAGTCGTTTTTAATAAATTTTTCCATTCACTTACTAATCTTAAATATTAAGTATCCGATATAACAAGTAATATAAATTAAGGTCAATTCGTACTTAATTCAACATAGAAAGTTTGTATTTAATTTTCTTTTTTTGTTATAATCGCAAATAATATAAATTAATATATACTGTATATATATATATATATATATATATATATATATATGTGTGTGTATGTATATATATATATATATATATATATATATATATATATATATATATATATATATATATGTATGGTTTTAAACTATTATTTTGGTTTTTTACTATTCATACGCTTTCTTATTTTCGTCGCCTGCATTGGTTGTAGTTGTTTTTCGTTTTCCTTCCGCATTGTTCGTTTGTGAAGCAAGGTTATATGGCGTTAATCCAGTTTTTTTGTTTATTTTAATCTTTCTTTTCGTTCAATTTTAATCCAAGAGCATTATTTAAGATATTGTGTGGTAACCATGGTAACAGTTTGTGGTTGTGCAATTGAGGTATTCAACGATAAACAGATGGAAGCAAAAGAATAATCCATATACATCTTGGAGTAACACATTTATAGCTATGGGAAAGTTGTACAAGTGTTTAGGCGCTAGACTTCGAACATGAAGATACTCAATTCGTATCCGATCTGACGCCGCAAATTTTTATAACTTAATTAATGAATAATGTTTTTCAAAAAACTGTATTAACATCAATTGTCATCAACTTATTTAAAGAAATATATATATTTGAACTTGATTAGAAGAATAAAAACGTATTTTATTATCGATTGAAAATTTGTATAATATATATATATATATATATATATATATATATATATATATATATATATATATATATATGAGAGTGTGGAGTAATAGAAGGAATTAATTAATAATAATAAGATTGTAATTACTATTCCCTGAGCAGGATATAGGGGAGATACGACGTCAGATCTCTAGGGTCGCGAACCTAAAGCAGACCTACTCTTTATCGGGGTCATAAATACATGTCTATCAGTTACACCCTGGTGCAAGAAGGAAGATACGGAAGAGTGAGTGATTAGGCAGGATTAAGGAACGTCCATAATGATTTATAGCATCGAGGAGCCGTGCCCCAGCAGGTAGACGTGTTTTCACCCTGGGGCAAAGGGTTTAGAGTACCTGTTATCTGGATTGCTAAAGCTGCCATTGGATGAAACCATGATTTGCCAAATTTACTATTTATTTAATTTAATGAGTTTAATATTTGTATTCATTTAATAATTAATTCAATATACATATACAGTATCGGTAATATTTTAATCATAAATTTATTATAAATATTGGTTAATTTGTTTTTAAAAAAATAATCATATATTTATGATTAAAATTTAATGCTAATGTCATAAAGTTGGGTACTTCAGTCTTAAAGTAATTAAAACAATTAGTAAGTTGAAATTACTCTTGTTAAAAAAGTATTTTTATTATTTTAATTACTGTCATTATTGTAACCGTATCTGTAATTTCTTATTTACAATACTTAACAATTGTTACTATTGTGCTTTTGTTCAATATTTTCCCTAATTTAATGAACATTATCAGAAGATTTTAAAAAATATTGTTTCTTAGAGGAGCTGAAGTAATGAAAACAACTTTTCACTGAAATCTTTTATTTCACTTCCATCTTGTCTAAAGTACACCACACTATGTGTTTTCCTTTTCATTTGTTCTACGCCGGATATTTTAAGCAGTTGTTCCACGTTGGGACCATGAAGGATTTGTTTTTCTCGTGTAAACAACGTAAATGTGTACCTACTGTAAAACTTGATTGCGCGGCTAATGCACTGTAATGGCCCATTAGGCATAAGGTACTGACGTCATGCACTAAGTGGAGCCGAGGACCACCTGCACTCCGACTTTGTCCTTAGTTCTGTTCACGTTCCGATAGTTCGTTCTACATATCCGTGTAGCTTACAACAAAGCTCTCTCTCTTTCTTCTGATTCTTACAAATTTTATGACCTGTCTGTTATAACATTTTACAACCATGTATAGTGGAGGTAGAATTTTACATTCAAGTCTATATTTTGGACGAAACTGCCGAAGTAGTTTTAGCTGTCATAAGATTTTCATAGGACATATTCTAATAGTTTCTTACTTTTGAGATCGTGCATCACTATAATTTAGACGCGATGTTTTTTCAAGCAGCATTTTTCAAACATTTTTAAAACAACTTATATTCAGTCAACAGAGAACATAAAAAGTTGACGAATGAGTAAAACTTCTTTATATAAATCTGAGCATCGTGATCTCCAATCTTAGATGCGAAATAATCATTGAGTTTAAATAACTTTGTATATAGCCAAGCAGATGTAGCGTGAATCCCAATCTTAGGAGTTTCAGTAGTCAACGATTTTAAGTATAAAATAAAGCTGAGTAGATATAGCATGAGCCCCAGATTTGGTATGCGTGTTGGTTTTATGTCACATGCAGAAGGGGAGGTAATAAATATAATGATCTTTTTCAAATGAATTTTCACAAGTAAAAAAATTCTTTTCTTTGTTGTTCCGATTTCTACCCAATTTGTTACAATGACTTTAGAAACATCTTTTAGTACTCCCAAAGTGGCACCATGCCTGCCATGGCTCAGGCTAGGCTGCATATTTCATCAGCAACGTTGATAACGAAGCTATAGCTCAATCTTTAACAGTAACACGAACCACAAAATCCGTAAACCCTTTACTTGTAAAATGTAATTCGAACCAAATATTATGAAGACTCGATCGCTTTACAAAATCTCTTCAAGAAATAGTTATTACTTGAATTAAGTTTACATATGCGATCCTATAACTAACAAAGGCATAACACCGATTAGTCGTCGCAAAGCATTTCTCCTTTGTCTTTAGTTTATCCTGTATCCGTGCGCGCTGGCGTCTAAACAGTCATAGTTTCGTACAGCGATCTAATTGCCGATTAGTCATGTATACAACGCATAACACTCACCCCTTCTATGAATCCAACGTCCCATGTTTCATCTGTTAATTAAATCACAATAAATGACACTCGTTACGTCTAGCGGCTCTTCATTAGTCAAATATTTTGTCGGCTCACACATGCCTGGAATATCGTTCGTTTGTTAATTGCTTGCCATTTACTCTCTTTGTGTATGTTTTATGTGTACGTATCCGCGATCGTTTGGGGCATTCTTCATGTATGTTGTCTCACTGAAATAAATATATTATTATGATGTTAGGAGTGGTCACCCAACCACAGTTTGTGTGAACTTAATGTTCAACCTTTAGTTTTATATTTATTTATTTAATTTATAATTGTGTTTTTGTTTTGAACTTTTTAAATTGTGTTTTATTTGATATTTAATATTTGCTCTTGAGAAGAACGCCGTAGTGGTATCAAGCGTCGAGTATATGTATTATTATTTATTTTGCGATCAGGGTAATGTCTGTAATTTGCCCATTATAAACTTATTTAATTATTAACAAAGTTTTAATAACTATAAAACAGGCATATTAATTAATTATTAATTTTATTCGCGTTAAATTATAAAATATTATATTATGCAGTTTCTTATGTTATTTCATACACTTGGAATTATGTTTAATTATGGGATCGGATTTTTACTTAAGGTTAATGTGAAAGTTTCAACGGGTCAATGTATATGTATAATATGTCAAGCCAAATAACTTCCCAAAAGGAATATAATCGTGTGGACAGTTAGAAGTGTATTTGGGTGACTCTGAAACATGGAGTCACCAGGAAATATAAAAGCAACACATTGAAGTATTTCTTTAAAATGAAACATTGTTAGAAATATAGCAAGCCTACAGTAACTGGTAAGGAAAAACAGATAAATATCCTTGTATGATGTTTGCTTAGCTTCGTTGGAAAGAAAGATGAACATTGAGCTCAACTAGTGTAAAGTAAGTCTGTATTTAGGGTAACAGCGTTGTGGTTGGGATGTTCGACTATCGATGTCAGTCGGTGCTTCTAGACTAGAGATCTCAGCTCTGATACTGCTCCGATAGCCGGGTAATCTTGGTAAACACTGAGGACAGCGATGGGAGAAGATTTATTTGCCATAAACAGCGGCCACCTTTACACGCCAGGGACCATCCTATACAGACGCCTTGTAGTGACAAAGCCTTGCTTCTTAATTTACCTATGAAGGGGGATAGGTTAACCCAGAGCAATATCTTACCATGCAGGGAAAGGTAACTACAATTGATTGATTACAGTTGTGATTAGGATAGGCCTAATGATGGTGATGGTGGTGAGGAATACGAAGGTGATGATGATAAGAATGAAGATGATGTTAATGATGACGACGGTGGAGATGATTATGTTAACGATGACGTTGACGATGACGATGATGATGAGAAGAATGACAACGACGCTGAATACGACGGTGGAGATGATTATGTTAACGATGACGACGGTGGGGATGATTATGTGTTAACGATGACGTTGACGATGACGATGATGATGAGGAGAATGACAACGACGCTGAATACGACGGTGGTGATGATGAGAATGAAGATGATGTTAATGATGACGATGGTGGAGATGATATTGTTAACGTTGACAACGACGACGATAATAATTATGATAATGTTGATGACGATTATGAGGAGAAAGTGCAGAAGGAGGAGAAGGAAGAAGAGGGGGGCGACAAGGATGAATATGACGACGGTCTGATGATTATTTTAAAGATGACGAGACGACAACTCCAAAATGGTGAAAAGGAAGAGCTGGACGGTAACGATGGCGGTGTGATGATTATTTTAACGATGACAACGATGACGGCAATGATGATGATGAGGAGGAAGATGATGACAGTAATGATGATTATTTTAACATTGACGTACATACATATGTAAATAAGAAATATGAATATATCTCCTGGACTGATTTATTCAGTAGATTGTGAAAGCTATGTAGGAATAATAATTAAACTGTTGGAAACAGTTACTAGCAAAAACAAAGGCCAAGCAGTTTGTATTTATTTCAATATACACCTCAGAATAACGGATAAAATAGTCATCCATTAGGACTCAATTTGTAATTAGACTAACCTTTGCAATGACTATAATAAAAGCTTAAGGGTAAACCTTTAAAAAAATTGTATCAATTTAGGAAACCCAGTATTCAGTCATGAACAATTATATGTAGCTTTTAGTAGAGCAAAAGTGCCTCGAGGCGTTAAGATTCAGGTAGAAAAGCACACAAGGAAAAATAAACAATGAGGGAAATATTTACATAAAAACATCGTGTACCAAGAAATACCACTGTAACTATAGCATAAAGTGTATTGTTATTTAAATCTACATAATTATATAATACTTAATTTATTAAAAATTATTTAACAGTGAGTATTTCATTTCATTTTTTGTAATAAATAAGAAGCAGCAATTGGTACTACGAGCCCTAGTTATTTATAATTGTAATATTATTTATTATTTTCTTTATTAAAAATAGTTTACATTTATGCAACAATACTAAAGCAATTGTTAAAATGTTGCTAAGCAAACGTCAGAATTAGATAAAAAATGTGTGGCTCTGGGTTCATTGAAAGTTGCTCCTCAGAATGGTAAGTATTTATTCTTTACCTTAACTACTAAGCGTAAAGAAGTTATAAACTGATTGTGAATTGCTGTGATTAGACCAACTACGGACTTTACCTCCTTTGTACGAGACTTGTAGACTTAGATATCGGTCAGACTAGCCCTGCTTGGTCAATGGTCGCAACAGTGCACGGTTTAGTTCGGTAGCTAGGCTGGGGCTTATTACTTGGGCTTGAAGGCGTGGCTTGAACTTGTATACAGGATCGCCTTAACAGGCCGGGCTATACAGGGTCTTGCCATGGTTTTAGGTCTGCTTAAGTCTCCGGTCCAAACTGCTGGGACCAGCTGGGGGGCACTAGAGCGTTCAACGGTAAAACTTTACTCGCCTGTTAAATAGATTGTCATTGTTATATTTATCTGTAATTATGAACTCATTTTAATGTGGTTTTCTAATCTGTTAAACGTTTTTAATCAGTCGTTTCGATTAAAATTTCTTACCTAATTTTTGTCTTTTCCTCAATACCATGATTTTTTTAAAACTTTATTAACTCTTGTTTTTTGTCCCAGTCTTTTTTCTTCCCAATGCATTCCACAATATTACCCTGTTGAACACTTTGTTTTCAGTGGAGTGAATATCGTATACCAATAATTTATTATTATACCAGTTACTCCGACATTCGCTGATGATACTCTCGACTTTCCTTCCAACCTCTAGCTTCAAGTTACAGTGTAACAGGTTAAATCAATAACAGAGAATCTAATAATTCAGATTTCTAGAGCTATTTACGGCAGCAACTATTACTCTTTTCTTTACCCTCTGATTCACGGGATAAGACACAAGTTTGCCCTCAGGACACTATCCCTACCATCTACCCTACTTCTGCCCACGCTCAATGTCGCTTAGTTGCAACTAGCAGTAGCTTGTCTAAACCTCCTGTGTAGCTTGACCGATCGAGTCTGAGGCAAGCTAGGCCTTCTTGTCTCTGTTATTACTAAGTATCGTGCATTCGTCGTTGTAGTCGCCCTTCAAAGTAAGGGATGTAGCTTGGCTAATCATGGCACTGATGAATAGTGATAATACTTTTGTATATGTACATAATAAAAGAATTTTATTTGGTTTTGTGTTTTTTATTTTAGCGTTAGAACATTTAATTTATAATGACAGTTTTCTCTTTCCAAAACCACCATGCCACGGCAATTGTGTCACGCCAGGTAATCATTATTTCTGCTTATCTGTAATTAACTATAACTAGCATTAGCTTGTCTAATACTTGCTGTGTTGCTCGATTGGTTGAATCTGTGACAAGCTAGCCCTTTTTGTCTCTGTTCTTACTAAGTGTTGTGCATTCGTCGTTTAGTCGCCCTTCAAGAAAGTGTTCTAGGCTCGTCTAATACTTGCTGCTTTGCTCGATTGGTTGAATCTGTGGCAAGCTAGCCCTTCTTGTCTCTGTTCTTACTAAGTGTTGTACATTTATCATTTAGTCGCCCTTCAAGAAAGTGGTCTAGGCTTGGCTAATACATGCTGTGTTGCTCGACCGATCCAATCTGGGGCAATTTAGCCCTTCTTGTCTCTGTTCTTACTAAGTGTCGTGCATTTGTCATTAGTCGCCCTTCAAGAAAGTATTCTAGGCTCGTCTAATACTGGCTGTGTTTCTCGATTGGTTGAATCTGTGGCAAGCTACCCTTCTTGTCTCTGTTCTTACTAAGTGTCGTGTATTCGTCATTAGTCGCCCTTCAAGAAAGTGTTTTAGGCTTGGCTAATGGTTGCTGTGTTGCTCGATTGGTTGAATCTGTGGCAAGCTAGTCCTTCTTGTCTCTGCTCTTACTAAGTGTCGTGCATGTATCATTTAGTCGTCCTTTAAGAAAGTGTTCTACGCTTGGCTAATCATGGCACGTGTGGTTAACGGTAGCACTAATTTGTAAATTCTGATAAAAAAAATTTAGAAGAAGAAATTGGGCGCTGCTTTAAAATATTCACAAAGAGAAGCTTGTTTCCATTCAAACAGACAGACAGGGGACAAACAGATAGGGGATATCAGAAGAGGAGACGTGAAATCATAATACAAATAGAAAACTGTTTATATTATAGTCTTATAAATTAACTATTAAAAACGTGAATAATCATTCCTTAAATGTGGGTGGATTTTAAAAGTGTGTGTGTTAAAATATTTTCCTCAATTCGGTCTATATTTAAGTTAAATTTTTGGAATTTTAAACGTTTCAAAATAGAAATAGAGATGTTATTGTATTGGTAGAAGTTATTGTAATTAATAAATTAAAATATTTAATATCAAATACGTGGGACATAGAGGTGAACATTTTGAAGATTGATCAATTCACCGTCACAGAGAGGGTGAATGCCGCATGTTTATTGTTAAACTGCATCAAAGATTACGTAGGGCAGTGACAATACATTTGGGTAACAAGGCTCAAATACTGCTTTCGTAAATCATTGCACCCAATCAATAATTCTTGAGATACAGTATTTTGCAATGTATAATCAAAATATACAAATCAAAAGTTTTAAAATCCACAAAGATTTTTCATTTAATAAAAATTTCATTTAGTTCCTACTTCCCTATATCTGTAATTTATACACATAAAAAAAATCTTTCATACCTCAAGATAAATAAAATACTATGTGGTTGTTTTTAGTATGTAGAAGCAGATAGTATATTAGAATATCATAGCATTAGGACACGTTAAGAAATAGTACTACTGACAGTATTGATTTAAACTGTATAATAATGACAGTATAATAATAAATTATTTACTGTATTAATTTTGAAATATAAACTGATTTTCAACAAATACCGTTGTATTTGATATAAGTAAAAGTGGATTAAGAAGGAATAAAAACACGTCTTGCAGGTAATGATGACTGAATACCTTCCAAAATCGGTCGATATTTACATAACAATACTAGACTCGGCTAAAAACAAATTTTGTTCTCAAATGTATTGTATCCGTTCTATGTAATGTTTGATGCAGTTTAACAACATGAAGTTTTCACTCTTTAGTGCGGTGTATTGAACAATGTTCATCTCTAAGTAACACGCATTTGGTTTGGGAAATATTTTAATTTATTAGTTACAATAACATTTACCATCTAGAAATAGTGCAGTGCAAATGTTTATCTTCTGAGGCTCGTACTGTTATATCCGTTATTCATGATTATTTTAACGATGACACCGATGATGATGATGAGGAGGAGGAGAATGACGACGGCGGTGATGATTATGTTAATGATGACGACGGTGACGATAACGATGATGTCGACGACATGACCCCGACGACATTGATGATGATGATTATGATGTTGCTTCAGTAAGCAATAATGCCTCTTGGTGCACATTATTAAATTCTTACTTAATGAAAATAATTGGTTTACATATGTCTAAATACCATGTGTCTAATTAATTCAATAATCTGGTAATTGTAAAATGTGAATCAACAAGATAAGTAAGCTAAATTGTTATTTTTATTTTTGTAATTAATTTCTACCAAAAACTGTCCTAATCAGTAAGACTTCCATAAAGAGAACTTTTTGTTTGGCCCTAGTCCAATTAGAGTCTGGAAGCGGTGCCTGCCATTCTTATTAGCAGTTCTCCAAGATAAGGTCGCTCGGGAGAGGGGTGATGTCCCCTCGTCACAAGCATAACACTTATTAAAGGCTTTGTGAAGTGTAAAAATGTCCTGCCATTTCGTCAGTTGACTCACCGCTCCCGCAAATTATCCCGCACTGTTATACGTGTTAATTAAATTGCAAGTGCCATTTGTTGCCCGCACTTCATTACTGAAATAATTTGCTACCTGGAATCCTCCCTTCGCTTAGAGGGCACGAGTGTGTGTGTGTGTGTGGGGGGGGCGTGCACCCATGTGTATTGCTAGAGAGAGAGAGAGAGAGAGAGAGAGAGAGAGCTAGTCGTCAGCATTACGCGTGCTCTGTTTTCGGAGAGCCTATCTGGGGTGCACTCTCAGCTGGTGCATCGACTTAATTTTGCGAAATCACACAACAATTAACCTTTATGAATTTGATTTTGCACATTCACAAAATATATCTTGAAAATACGAAAAACTATTCAACTACCGAAAAGTTTACAAGCTTTTACAATAGTATCAAAATTACAAATCTGTCGATATTGTTAAAAGTGCGTGATATGCTTAGTGTTTCCTCTAACCAGTGGCGGATTGAAGGGGTGGTTTTGAGGCGCAAGCCCCTTCCCAATATATGGAAAAGGGAAAAGTTTTAAACTATAAAATTACACTATAAATGTAAACTAAAATGTCATTTCTGATGCCTGCTTTCGTCTCCGATTTAAATCTACTTAATAATCAGTAGAATATGTTTACAAAACCATTTTATTCACTATAATCCCATACTGTAATCATAAATAAATAGGGTAGGCCACAATGTAATAAATAGGTTGTTTACATTAAAAATATATGTTAAATAGGGCTAAATAATTCGTGTGTAATATCACATAGCAGGCCTATAACTATTTCCCTCGGATAGAAGATATTATAATATAATATACCTCCTTAATATTTTCCAGTCGGAGGAGGACCATTTCCTCCCCTCACACCAACCCCCCAAAATATTTTTCTAGATCCGATCCTGCCTCTTACTGATTCTGTTAACGTTGTCGCCATTTTCAAAAATACCTTGAGGCCTAGTCTTTCTTCTACCACACCTCTGATAAATCTGCCCGGGACAAACAAATGCAAGCTACATAAAGGTGAATTATAAAAGTAACTAAATTTCTTACCTAAATTATTCCTATTTTTTTTTCATTTAGTTAAAGGTTATCTGTATTTTAGCCAGTCGTATTCAATAACTTCTATTCCCTTTTCATTTATTTAACTGATTTTTCTATTTTAACCATTCGTATTTAATTATTTCTACTCATTTTTCATTTAGCTAAAAGCCTTTTTGTATTTTATCCATTACATCTCGTATTAAGACTGAACTGAAATATTAGCAAGACTTTGCATCGTTTTCTTTTAAATGATGTCGTGTCACCACAATCGTCCCCACTTAATCGAGACGCGCTACTTACTAAAATGGGTTAATATTTGCTTTTGGTTGTGGTATTTATCTTATCTTAGTTGTTTATTTTCGTTTATTGAGACCACCACGAACTCTCTTCAATAGCCTCTCCAAAAAAATTGCACAGTCGTGTTGAGTGTGTTCGTAGAAACAGCTGTGATTAATGTCCGCGATTATGGTAAACAAATTATTACTCAGCTGTCTGCAGATGTGGATGAGGTTACTGCAGTCAGAGATATAACGCTAGCTCAAGGTATACGCGATTTCAAGTATTTTCTACTTCGTTTTTGAAGTAGGCTAAATACTGTTTGGCGCACATTAACAGAATAATTGTACAGGGAAAAAGTTTCCAGTTGGCGTTAGGTTAAAATCGACACGCCCCGACACATCTATATCGTTGTATATATGCAGTGAATACACCTATTTTAGTTTAACTTAATTGACAAAATAATATTTCATACGACAGCTGTTTTTATGATATAGCTTATGTTGTAGAACAGCTGTTTTAACATCTAGGTTATGATATTTTATTGTACAGCGATCCTTCCAATGCAACAATCATCTTCTATTCCCAGTAACAGTAGACCTTGAGTCCTTTCTCAGTCTTGATCAATTCCATCTAGTTTTCCTTTATCCTTCTTCGTACAATGGGCGTGAAACGCGTTGACCCTCTCTATAACCCAGGTGATTGTGCGTCTCCTTCAGGTGAATTAGCGACAGATGCACCCAGTGACACTTGCGCCCATGGGGTAATGTGCGACCAAATTATCCCAAATATACACGCGTTTTGGAGACCCACATTATTTCCTGTATTAAGTACGATTATATCCTCTATAATTCCCTTCACAATTTAGCCAGGCTATCCACTGGCTAAGTAATAGATAGCCATTGGTTTAAAATTTCTAAAATCAATTTATATATATATATATATATATATATATATATGTGTGTGTGTGTGTGTGTATGTATGTGTGTGTGTGTGTCTGTGTGTGTGTGTGTGTCTGTGTGTGTGTATTATTTATTAAACCTAGTTTAATATTGCAAAAAATGATTTATACAGTTCGTTTATTAAAATTGCCCAGTTGTTGCAAAATTCGATTTATTTATTTTATTAAATTTGGTTAATTATTACAAAACATTTATATTATATATTTTTTTAAATTGGTTTAATATTTCAAAGAACTGTTTACATATATTTTATATATTAAAATTGGTTTATTATTGCAAAATATATTTATTTATATCTTATTTATTAAAATTGGTGTAATATTTCGAAAATTGGTTTATACATATTTTATTTGTTAAAATTGGTTTAATATTGCAAACATCGTTTTATTTATATTTTAATTAATAAATGTTTTTCAATATTGTAAAAATCGATTTATATATTCCATATATTAAAATTAATTTATTATTTCAAAAATTGGTTTATGTATATTTTATTTATTAAAATTGGTTTAATATTGCAAAAATCTGTTTATGTGTACTTTATTTATTATAATTGGTTTGATAAAATTTACTTCCAAAATTACAGGTCAATTATTGATATTTATACCAAAAGGGTATTTTCCTAAATTTAATTACGTCATCCGCCTGTTCTATATCAAACACGACTTTGGTGATGCTTAATCAAATTATACTGTACTGAATCAGTTATTCGCAAACATTCGAATGAAGTGAAAATCAGTTTATTTTAAAGGTTCACTGCTACCAATACGTCTAGCTGGCATTTACAAAGGTCTAGTTTTGACATTCAATATGCACGTCCAAGTTTTACTGTGGGAGAGTGGCTCTTCAAACTGAATCCACAATACGTATAGCTCGGTTAATGTATTCCGCCGGCGCGCCGACTCGACAGTTTAGGTAGGCCTGGGCTTTCATTGTTAACTATTTTAATTAAGACAAAAGAACCTCTCCCTTCCACCCAATGTCTACGACGGGAGAAAGTGTTCATAAGTCAAGTTGTATAATGGCATTAAATAAAAATTACTCAATGTCGTAGAAATATTCTAATGAAATTCTTGTTGATTAATGTTGATAAGGAATAGAAAAATTGCTGGCTAGGTTAATACAGTAACTTGTAAACAAATTTGCGCAACTCTGGCGTTACTTTTCTATTATTTATTTTCTATATTATATATAAATTTGAAAACATATTTAAAATGTTCGTGTCAATTGTTTTAAGAAGCCATAAATTTCATTTGGATCCAAATAAAACATTTCTTTTCTGAAGCTCTACTGTAATATATTGCCATGGGCGAGCAATCTTCTAGTCACATGTTCATATTTGGAAGTAGCGCTTGCTGAAATGATCTCATCATATTTTCACTTCCAAATAGAAATATTTAGATATGCTTTGTTTTAAAATAGCAACAAATATAAAGTTTTTAGTTTATACAAATATTTGTAAGTATTAACTCACAAAGAAACAAATAATTTTTTTGTAACAATTCAAAAATTATAAATAAGAGTAATAATAAATACACAAAATCCTCTTAAACACAAACGTTTTTTTAAATTTTACCCTTATGTACCTTTCAGTTACCAAGTAACCATCAGGACTGAGGATGGTTACTTGGTAACTGAAACGTACATAAGGGTAAAAAAAGAAAGTTTATGGTTAGGAGGTTTTTGTGTATTTATTATTAAATTCAACCACAGTATATTCCTAATAAATAGTAATAAGAGATCTGTTAAACAATACAATACAACAATTGAATACCTAATTAATTTAGTATTTCAGCCGACGTTTCAGTACAGTTCAAGTGGCCATTACAAGGGTTAAAACATTTTTGAGTGAACATTTTATTTAACTATTATTGTTTGTTATTTAAAAACAAACTATACGTAAGGAATCTTTCTATATCTGCTGTCAGGGGCTATAGCTATCAGGGGCTATAGCTATCAGGGGCTATAACTATCAGGGGCTATAGCTATCAGGGGCTATAGCTATCAGGGGCTATAACTATCAGGGGCTATAGCTATCAGGGGCTATAGCTATCAGGGGCTATAGCTATCAGGGGCTATAGCTATCAGGGGCTATAGCTATCAGGGGCTATAACTATCAGGGGCTGTCATTGCTCTGCCTTAATCCTAGTATTACAATAATTCCCTATCATTCGTACACGATGATATATTGATCGGTCACATTATACATTTATTAAAAACCTAAACATTGAAAAATTTTTTTAAACAAACACTATAAACATATAAAACAAATTAAAACATATTTACTAATACCAAAGGTACTAAATGATGAACCAACATGTTCGCCGAAACTAGTGTCCCTCAATTAAATCAGTAAAAACCACAAACGTTTTTTTCATTTATGTCCTAATAACCATTTCGTTTGCAAAGCAATCATCTTCAGAAACAATTACTACAAGACTACCTACCTCTTTCTACTACAAGAGTTAGACTTGTAGAATTTCCTCTGAAGATGATTGCTAAAGGTTTTTGTGGTTTAAGAGGTATTTATTTACCTCAACCGCACTAGGATATGGCCCCTCTATGGGATGCGTTCTTCTGCTGGGTGCGGTGACCATATTTTTATTAGTCAAAATTGGGTCAACCTAATTTTGGATGTACAGTAGTAGAATGTATAAACCCTCGAAAATTCAAAAGCAAATTTATTTTATTATACTTATATATTATAATAAAAATATATATAATATTGTCTGTTTCTGTTCTTCAATGAATTTTCTAAAAGTTAACAATATATAGTTAGAGGTATTTATTTATCTATTCAAATTTTAAATTTGACAAAGAGCAAATAAATCGCAACTGTATCGCAACAAGCGGCTAGATGGATAAATTGTATGTGTGACATATGAGTAAATGTGAGAAATATATTCTTACAAAAATGCGCTTAAAATTGGGGACAAATATATTATTTTACGGGACTCCGGGACGCAACTTTAATAATCGGGACTGTTTCGATTTTTCCGGGACGCATAAGCAATGTGTGGCTATGGGGCGCCGGTTTTATAAACATTTAATATTGTACTATGATTTCTTCGGTAATATGACCAGGTAATATAATTTAATAAGGTCACAGTATGTGTCTGCGGTGGTTTCTACACATTACGGAACGTAATTTTAGTTTACAAACACAGCTTTTTAAATTTTGTATTTTCCCAGTGTGCTGAGTGTTCTTTTTCTTGGTAATGTGAAGAAAATGAGTTCATGTTGTTAGTCTATATATTAGCGTGTGTTTAATGTTATCATATTTTTAAGAACTGCGACCTGTTTGCCCAGTGCAGAATTTAATAAACTATATTTTAAATAGTCACTAAATAAATCCTCTTAACCGTAAATAAAATTATTCCTCTAATTGAAACCTAGTGTGCGTTTCGACTGCAAAGCGATCATCTTCAGAGGAATGTGTTAAATTAATACCTGTTCTCTGAATATGATTGTTTTACACAAACAAGATGTACACCATAATTTAACTAAATAAAAAATTGCATTTGTGGTTAAGAGCTTTTATTTATTTATTACAAATTTCGCCACATTTGTTTTAGGTAATTACAGTTTGTATAGTTCAAATGGCAAATTCTTGGTGTTTGGAGTTTGTATTTTCTGTTGTATGTTTGTTGTTTGTACAGCACAAACAACCCTTCTTGTTTATTTTGTATGTCTAATTGTAGTTTGTTGATTTAGTAGTTTGATTAAACCAAATAAGACAAAACATAAATGTACTTAATATGTTTACAAATATCCTATAGGAAATCTGGAATACAACATTTATAAGCTATAATTAATATCTGGTACAGTACACATTTTTATATAGAAAATTGTAGCGAAATACGATAGTAAACATAGTCTCTAAACGAAGAATGCATGGGTCAAGCGCGTTAAGGAGGCCGGTACGTGTAAATACTAGAGCCTAGGAAAGATAGGATAGGATTGTAAACGCAAATAGGATTATGGTTCAAAGTTATAGAGGCTCAGGGTCACCCATTTGAAGGTTAAGTAAGGGTCGGTCTACCTTTTAAACCAGTCTAAACGAAAAGAGAAAACCTCTATCTTATGAAAACCATGTTTGATAAGCCTTTGTAAGAGACGACGCTTCAAGTCTTGCTCAATCACTTTTCCCTAGACAAAAGGCACGGAGTGGCTATAAGAGTCATCATTAAAAAGGCCCTTAACTACTAGAGGAGTTTAAAAGAAAACAAAAACTGTTTCACAACAAAAACTATCCATAACACATTCTAAACAGCAAAACACACTCACAATCAAATACTATATTTGAGCACATAATTAACAACTACTCTTTGAATAATAACATACACCACACACACACACACACACACACACACACACACACACACACACACACACACACACACACACACACACACACACACACATACAAACACACACACACACACATACAAACACACACACACACACACACACACACACACACACACACACATACACACACACACACACACACACACACACACATACACACACACACACACACACACACACACACACACACACACACACACACACACACACACACACACACACACACACACACACACACACACACACACACACACACACACACACACACACACACACACACACACACATACAAACACACACACACACACACATCAATACAACACACCTGAGCAACAGTCTTGTTCGTGACTCACAGCATTGAACAAAGCACTGACCTAGTGCGAAACGCGTCTGCTGAAAAAATATAAGTAAGTAGTGATTGTTTTGCCAAATGGTATTTATGAGAAAAACAAAAATTGTAAAACAAAAGCGTTGATTCTAGTTTTGTTTTCGAATTATATATTTTTACTAAAGAATGTTTATAAGAAGTCGTCAGTCACTATGAAGAAGAAAACTGCAATTGTATTAACTGTTGTTCTGGGCTAATAGTGGAGATCAGCTGAACATCGAATAGAGGTTTCCTATGCGAGGCATTAACTCTCAGCTTTCAATATTATAAAGGCATGGCAAGGCTACAGAGGTTGTCATTAAAAACCATAAACTGCTCCTAAAGTGAAAACGTGTTTGTGCGATTCTATCACTTTTTGGGATGAAGATAAAGCATTAATTTCGCATATAATTCATTTGTTACTCAGTTTCACGTATTAACAAACGTCAGATTTAACTAACACAATTTGAGTAGAGAGGTGAAGACTCAGGGAGATCTACTCCTCTACACGCCCCTTCCACACAATATCTTTCCCGCACAGCAATGTTTACAATTAACAAAACTGCATTTCCAATATGTTTAACCTGATACCATTGTAATATTCAAAACAAATTAAACTCAACTTTTGCTGAAATAAATCAACAAACACTATTGAAATACCTACCACCCTCCATTGTTGTGATAGCGGATATTTCTGACCATTTTAATTAACAAATAACAATGTTTTGTTACAACAGGCTTTTATTTACAATTATACTTCCGCAAATTTTATTTCAGTAGCCACGTATTAGTTGCTGCTAATGTAAACACAGTGTAATGCAGGACAATATGGACTATCTGAAGGTGCAAACAAACAAAGCGTAAACAGGCACGGAGTGATGTACAATGTGAACACTTGCGAGTAATTCCGTTACAAACTCTGTATGCAAAGTTAGTAGCGAGCAATTCATAAATTTGACAGCTGCTTCAGCTCCAGCAGCCACTTGTTTTCATTCTTTGCACGTAAAATTCATGTTGAGAAAGAACGCAATTTGTAGGCCTACACATAAAGACCACACACGCGTAAATGTTTGCTTTGTTATTTGATGGAAGAAACAACGTGTATGTGTCCCCGCGAACCACCTCAGCCCATCTGAGTACTTTTCTTTTACTTTAAAGTATTTTTTTGTTTTAGAGCACATTGAGGGGTCATGTCACGAACCCGAAAGGGTGCTTGAAATAGTGTCGCGTCCGTTGCACCCAGCGACATTTGCGCCTAGAGATAATTGAGCCACCTTAATCCCGCTGAAGGATGGAACAACACCCTTCGGAGACCTAATCCTACAACCAAAGAATTGATTAGTTGTTTCAAATCTAAATCGAAAAATGCAGCCTGCGCATGCATGAGAATACAATTAAACCACAGAGGGAAGAGGAGAAAATGCATATATATGAAACTGACCAAGAGAATTAATAAAACGATCAAGAAGTAAGAAGAAACTGGTGACATAAGA